>JALPQI010023420.1:0-16900 GCA_025490895.1 Thaumatotibia leucotreta
TTTTTTGTATGCATATTACACGATATCTCCGAGAATCGTAAATCGATTTTCATTTCTTTATTGATCGAACGGGTACAACTCCAAGTTCTCCCCGTTGGCATTTGGCACCTTGGCTCTGATGATAGCATATTTAAGAAATTGTTTGAAATCGGTTTATTTTTATTTAATTTGGCAATTATAAAACGTTTTAATTTGAAAAAAAAACTTATGTCACCATTGTCACTAAATGTCCATTCGCTCTGAAATATCCCGGAATCCCGTGAAAATTTAGATCTACTGACAACAAACTATTGGCTAGAGTTTATTTGTATATCTATAAAGAATCCTTAAGTCTAGAAACATCAAAACATCATCATTTCAGCCAAAAGACGTCCACTGCTGGACATAGGCCTCCCCCAATGATCGCCAATATGACCGGTTCTGCGCTGCTTGCCTCCAGCGGGTTCCCGCGACCTTGACCAGGTCGTCGGACCATCTCGTGGGAGGTCTGCCCACACTGCGTCTTCCGGTACGTGGTCGCCATACAACATATCATAATCAAATTTAAAGTTTTAAGTATCGCGAGACATAATATCACTAAAATGTAATTAAAAGGTTAAACACGTTTTTTTTTATTTAGTCACTATGCGCGACATATTTTGGAGAGCCTAGGTCTCCATTATCGTTCAATTCGTGTCCGCGGGCTTTATGGTAGTATTTCATAATCGCTATTACATTTGTTACTATTATTAATAAAATCAAAAGTAAGTTATTGGCCAACTGTACTTAATCCGTATTTAACCCTTTCATGGGCAAATCTCAAAAATCCAAGATTCAAGCCTCAACGCTATTGTATAGTACGAAAAATTATTAACAACAAAAAAATGCAATAAGACAGTGTTATAGAGTCATTTTGGAGACTGGTGCCCAATAAAAGGCTTAATATCATATACACACGTCACAGCATCTCACAGAATCCTATTTTTAAACCGTACAAGCTTACCCGGATCTTTGAAAGGCATCGATTAAAAAATAATTACTCTCCACATGGCTGAGTACAATTCATGTCAAAAAAGTGCAAGTAAGGGGAGCAATTTGTTGAGAACGTAGTCCCTCACAGGAAACAGTAGAACCGCTGCAGTATGCAAATGCTATTTGTTTCATTTATTGGGTAAACTACAGTCCTCAATATTTTACTGTAAATACACTTTAAAACTTATTTTATTTTTAAGGTTCTCGAGTGGCGGCCACGTACCGGAAGGCGCAGTGTGAGCAGACCCCCCACAAGGTGGACTGATGACCTGGTGAAGGTCGCAGGAGTCCGCTGGATGCGGGTGGGACAGGACCGGTCATTCTGGCAATCTTTGGGGGAGCCCTATGTTCAGTAGTGGACGTTTTTCGGCTAATATGATGATGATGACACTTAAATGCTTTGTAGGGAAGACTTAGATGCATAACTATTTGATATTGACGATACCAGAGCAATGTAAAAGTGAATAATAATAAGACAATTCAATATAATTTGAGACCAATAATAGAGAGGGAGGAACATATTGAACTATGTGCACTCAAACAATTTGATTTCTAGGGGAATGCATTTCAACCCGGTTTTGGAAAATATGGAAAAACCGGTTAATAACCATTTATTCGTCGTAAACCGGCTTGCACGTCCGAATTCCTAGACTACTCTAGGACTACGTCAGAATGAGAAGTAGTAAGAGAGATTTGTAGTATTTTTTTGTTATTTGATATTTTTGTAACGAACATCTGAATATGGTATACATTTCCTGAGTAGCCTGGGTTTTCAATTGGCTGACTGTCACTATACAAGTGCGTGCTACGAAATTAAAGTTTCTCGTAGCAGTTTCACACAATAGCATTATATGCATTTCGCCGGTTTAAAGGCAAAACCAACTATGTCGGTAAAACATCTTTTAGTAAATATGTCATTGGCACAATATACGATTTGTCAAAACCAACTTCAAGGAAATAGTTGGTTCTGCCTGTAACCCGACGATTTATAAGCCGCCTAGCGAATTTCCGTATCTCAATGACCTTGGTTTGCCTGTGAAGCTGTAGACTGGAGATCCTGGGTTTGAAACCCGGCGACGGCTCTTATTCGACGTATAGAGAGAACGGCTATTGGTCGGTAATTTTCCACTGAGGCAGTATTACCCCCTTTTCGATTCGGTCTTACACGTGATACCTTCCAGCGACTAGGATAATTCCCCGTAGCGAGAGCCAAATTAAATATATAATTATGGTAATGGGAGTTTGAGGCTCTCTGCACATCCCTTCACTTATGCTGGCAATTCGTCGGCTCCCAGAGAAGAGTTGGATTTGAGCCGCTAATGTGTCCTCTATGATGACGCTACTGCTCATCATCAATCTTTTATCAAATAATGCTCAGTGACACTTCCATCCCTTAGTCGACTTTTCTACATCCGTGGGAAGAGTTCGGGTGGTGACAAATGTATCTTACTGCCGTCACCACACGGCGATTGTAGGCTTAAGTATTCACAGCTGCATATATGCTATGCTACCAAGTTTCTGTAAGCTAGTAATGAGGGCCTTACTTTACTCAAAATACAGGGCAATTAAACAAGTTATTGAATAAACTTGAAGAGTAAAAATCCGCAGAATGAGAAGACTGTTGCTCTGCCGAGTGCCGCCGCGGCGTGAGGCGCTCCGCTTCACGATTTAATTGCTTTGGCGCTCTTCCATCCCTTCCCGCCGCGCTGTTTAAGTAACTACGTATATCGCTATTTATACATACCTTATATTCTGGCAAGTTAGCACAAGAATATTAAGTAGGTAACACTGAGACGAAAAACAGATGAAGATATATTTCTTGTCTTACTGTGTTTTTGTTTTGTCGTCAATTTCGGGGACCCTATCTTCACACCTGAACATATCCTGTTCGAATTAGTTTTTTTGTTATTTTATATTTTTGTAACGATGTGTCATCTGAATATTTTATATATTGTATATTGAATTAATCTTTGTCATTCTCCGTAGCCTAGTTGGCAGTGACTCTGCCTACGAAGCTGGAGGTTTCGGGCTCGAATTCCGGCGAGGGCATTATGTGTATATTGTATAATTATTTATCACAAATATTTGTTCCCTGATCGTGGCTGTCTATGTATTTAAGTACCTATAATATATCGTCACTTGGTACCCTCACCACAAGCCTTAATTGAGCTTATTGTGGGTCTAAGGGCCTGTTTCAAAATCTCCAGTTAAAGCTACCTGTCAGATAAAAATAGCACGCTCTCTTTATTCTTCCAGGTGAAAGAAAGAGATAGTGTTATTTTTTATCTGACAGATAGCTTTAACTGGAGATTGTGAAACAGGCCGTAAGTCTATTTGTGTAAGATGTCTCAAGATATGTATTAATTTATTAATTTAAATTTTTATGATTAAGTATCACTCATAGTATCTATATTGTATTCGTTTTATGCAGTATTGTAAATATGTATACTGTAACAGCAGTGAATAGAGGTTTCGCTCAAAATAATACCTACGAGATCCGTGGGATGTCGTGATTTAAAAACAATATTTACGTTACGTAGCGTAGGTGTTACGATGTAACGTAGGAGTAAATACGAGATACTGGAAAACTTTATATCGGATTAACAAAACTTTAAATTAATTTGTTTTGAGGCTAGTTTTAAATTATTTTACAGTACCTATTAACTTCTTCTGTCTTAGACGATTGAGTTAAAGTATCAAGGTAGTTCCGAAATTATCATTTATGAACCAACAACCACGCAGCCGCAGATAGCGGGTGTTAAAATCTCATAAAATGTAGTCTTAGGTAAACGATTTATAGCTAATAATTTCGCTGTATTATTTTTTTTCATACAGAATGTATTTTTATAACAGCTGGAGTAATTAATAAAGGACCTACTAAACTAATTTCTTTTTTTATTCTTTCATTTCATCATTTCTACGTTTGTCACAACTGTCAACTACTAACAGAAGCCTTATATGAAGGGTTCACGGAAAGAACATGTCTAGTCAATTCAAATTACAGAAGGAAAAACCACCTTACTTTTAACAGAATAAAGTGTGAAGTTGCCCTGATTTTTGTAGGCACTGGACATGTTTTTTTCCGTGGAACCTTCATATGCATCAAATTAGTGTGTTAGCGTTACATTGCCGGTTGAGAATTCTTCAAAAAATCATTATATTTTTTTATTTTGATAATACAATGTATAGGTATTACCTTGCTATATCGGTTCATAGTACTAAAGCCTACATTTGGTAACGGTTTGAGACAGTAGGTATTAATAGTAGACGCTGTAGGCTGTGTACCACAGAATTAGATTTGGATAGAAGAAACAAGTTCATTCATTAGTATGGCGGCCGAGCGTGTCAGATTTTGTACTAAAGTTGTTACTTGCCTATGATTTTGAATATGTCTCAGGTCCTTGAGTATTCATATTTGTTTGTGTTGTTGCAATTAATATTACTTAAGGAGGCATTATTAATGTTTTTGTTCACTTCAACTTACAAAATTTGACGCCCGAAAGCTGCAAGCTGCGATTAAAGACGGACAACTCAGTGGATTTCACCGAGTTCATTTGACACGCTAAGTAGATACGTTTGCTTGATCTATGGTATATATGACATCTGTGCTGTGTACCTAGGTACACGATACAATACGATGAAACGAAATGACTTTAACACAACACGTGTACCACTACTTAATATATAAAACAATTGGAATAATAATAATACGGAGTTTTGTACTAGCAAAGAACTAACGGACATAGTTTCAACCAATGTACACGGTGTATGGATTGTCTTCAAGGAGATTATCAGCGTCACTTGGTAGTGATAAAAATATACAAAAACTGTTTGAAATACTTATACACACATATTTTATTGCTTCATATTTTTAAATATCAAACGACCAACAAACTTTAAAATTTACGATTTTATAATACTTTCCAGTGCGTTATAGGTGCCCTCTGTACAAATATCCAGAATTCTTGGCTTTGCTACATAATTTAAATATAAATCAAACCACTTTGTAGGTGCGCAGACAGTCGTAACAACGTAGATAATGGAGTTCAGGATAATTTACATACAGACCCGTTGCCAGCCGAGCTGTTTGATTTGAAAATAGTGTCAAAATTATAGTATTTTAGGGATGTTATGTTACAACATAATATTATTTTAGGATTATAAAGAACGATTTGAGACTCACACATATCACTATATTATTGAACCGGGTTATCGGGCGGGGGGAAGAGGGTCCGTCTTAATGGGTCGAAAAATGTCGAGCAATCTTCGACTTAAATTACGGGAATAACCCGGTTCGAGAACATTTTAATAACATATTATTATGACAGTTTGACAATCATCATCATCATCATCATCATCATGAATTATTATGACATCATTATGCAATGATAAAATCAATGAACACATATTCAAAGGAGAATTCACCGCCAATAATGTTAATAAGTGAGGTATATGTCCCATGTTTCATGTACCTACTATGTTAATTATTCGACACTTTTTGGATTACGGAGATATCATGGCAGTAAATTAGTAGATGAATACAGTTCTAGTTTCAGCCTTTTTAGGGTCAGTGTGGTCAACTAGGAACTCTTATACATAGTTTCGCCATGTACGTCCGTGGATAATCTCAGTACCATACTCAGACCGTAAGTACTAGAAAGCTAACATTTGTTACCAATATAAATAAATAAATAAATAAATAAATAAATAAATATCTTGGGACATCTTACACAAATCAACCTAGTCCCACGGTAAGCTCAATTAAGGCTTGTGTTGTGGGTACCAGGCGACGATATATATAATAGATAGATACGTATAGATACTTAGATACATACACAGCCATGACCAAGGAACAAACTTTGTGATAAATAAATACACAAAGAATGCCCTCGCCGGGATTCGGACCCGGAACCTCCAGCTTCGTAGGCAGGGTCACTACCAACTAGGCTACAGAGGCTGACGATCAATCATGTAAATCAATCACGCCGACAGAGCGGTAAAATAAAAAAAGTTAAAGTTTTGTTTTTCACTACAACCCTAACGTGTGATAACTTGTTGGATGGGTATTTAAAAAAGAAGGTTTAAGTACTAAAATATTTTTTTTATATACCTAATGTAAATATTTTCGAATAATATTATTTCAAATACCTACCAGATCCTGTAAAGTTGATTTTTGTATAGTTATGCAGTTTTTGTGAGAGCTTTTTGCGCATATGCGGTATTACCCATGCCCAATCCCCGACGATATTGGATCGTATGTCCAAAGTAGGTACGAGGCTCAAAATAATATTTTTTTTTTAGTTTACGTAGGTACTTACCTTACATACATACTTACCTAATAACGTACAACCAATTTAATCAGATCGGAACTTTTACATTTCAGTAAAAAGCTTTCCTTTCTTCCTTTCGAGATTCGGTTGTAAATAACATAGCTACATGTGAGTTGTGTACCGATGAGCGAGATTAATGACAACCTGCGACAATGGACTGCCTCACAATAGGAGATCTCACACAATACGAGTGGAAGTGTTTATATAACTTTAAATACGGCTATTTTGCGTATCGATGCCAAAAAAATATCCATTCACCCGATACGTACAAGGGTTATTATTGGAATGTTTGAATTCCCTTTTGTAAATATTTTTGCTAGAAATGGTAACCGATAGAATTGTTAAGTAGTGTTAGCAAAATAGTTCTGGAGGAAAAAAATTGAGCCATATTCAGACGGTGATAGAATTCCCATCTGAATTTCTTTGCAGTGCTGTAAATGGTAGAGTACGAAAACCTGAAAGTCTCCCGCAAACGACGTGCTGCATCCTTGTCATACTTAGGATATTATGAGGCCTGCAAGCCTTTTCCCGGCTGAAGCTTGTATAGTGCCTACCTCAAACTTTTAATGAAATTATAAAAATAAATGTTACTAATCAGTTTCATGTATTCAAGTATGTCATTCTTTGACGTTTAAAAACAAAAGAAAGGTGCTTTGCAGGCTAAGGCCTGACATTTTGTATGAAATTTATTTAAATCTTTGTTCCCTCGTAGAAACCGAAACTACGTAGTTCCTTGATTGATTTGAGGTACGTACTGTAAACATTTCATTACAAGTTTGAGAAAATATAATCCATGAATGCAACCATCATAATCGTTGAAAATGCTTATGTTGTTACGTAAAATTTTATTACCTACAACTTTTATAATACCTATCATAAAAATATTCCGAGTTTTCTTATGATACCCCAATTATTCCAAGTGGTCATAAAATTTTAATAACTTCATATAAAAAAACGATTTCTTCGCTGACATTTACTAAAAGAATAATAGGGAAATAAAATAGATATTGTTAGGTGTACAGAATCATATCTACCCATCGAAGGGCCCGTGCCTTTGCTGTTACTTACGTAATGTTTTTAACAATTAAGTAAATAAATAAATAAATATCTTGGGACATCTTACACAAATCGACCTAGTCCCACGGTAAGCTCAATTAAGGCTTGGGATGTGGGTACCAGGCGACGATATATATAATAGATAGATACATATAGATACTTAAATACATAGACAGCCATGACCAAGGAACAAACATTTGTGATAAATAAATACACAAAGAATGCCCTCGCCGGGATTCGAACCCGGAACCTCCAGCTTCGTAGGCAGGGTCACAACCAACTAGGTTCATTTCATAATATAAAATAACAAACTTCGGTTCTAATGTAGGAAAACATTGTGTAGACGAGTCTTAATATATTTGCTGTCTATGAATAATAATTTACCATCGTGTAAAGGAGTCTTTATAATTAAAAAAATAGCGATTGGATGACGTACTGGTTGAAAACAAAACAAGAAAAATGACAGATGAAGAATTCGAAAAGGGCGAGACCGATCGCTGAAAGTTATATCTGTACTAATTTAACAAGGATATTAAATAAAAGTGTAAAATACTGTAGGTATAACTGGATTGGAATGTATCAAATTATGTATATAATAAATATAATCACCAAATTAAAAATTTAAAAAACCGACCTCAACCGATTTCTCAAAGATCCCCAATTTGTTTCCATTTTTTTTTTTTTTTTTTTTTATACCACGTCGGTGGCAAACAAGCATACGGCCCGCCTGATGGAAAGCAGTCACCGTAGCCTATGGGCGCTTGCAACCCCAGGGGTGTCACATGCGCGTTGCCGACCCAATAAGAACTTGTACACTCCTCTTTTGAAGAACCCCATACTGTAGTCCAACGGAAAAACCTCGGCAGGGAGCTCATTCCACAGACGGACCGTCCGCGGGAGGAAGTTCCTCTGAAACCGCACGGTGCGCGACCATTTAGGTTGCAAGGTGTGAGGATGAGCGCCCAGTCGGTGGCGAGCGGTGCGATGATGAAAAGTGGACGTTGGCATCATGTCGAACAGTTCTTCAGAGCACAACCCATTGTACAGACGATAGAACACACATAAGGAGGCGAAGTCTCTCCTTAGACTTAAGGGTTCAATACCGCCTGTGAGTCTGGGATCGTCGACTATTCGTACAGCTCGTCTCTGAACCGAGTCAAAGGGTGCAAGCTGGTATACAGGTGCTCCTGCCCAGAGGTGACAGCAATACTCCATATGGGGTCTGACTTGCGACTTATATAACAGAAGTCTTTGCCCCGGAGTAAAGTATCCCCTCGCTTTATTGAGCAACCCGAGCTTTTTGGATGCCAGCATAGCTTTTCCCTCTAGGTGACATCGGAATTGGACGTCGTTGGAAATGTCGACTCCGAGGATCCCAATACTCCCTGACATGGTAAGAGCTGTGTCTTGGAACTTTGGAGCCACAGTAAATGGGGTTTTTTAGCGGTAAACGCGCAAACTTGTGTCTTTGTGGGGTTGAACCTGACTAGGTTATCCCGACCCCATAACGAGACTCTAGATAAAGTGTTCTCGATGTCAGACACAAGTTTTCCGCGACTTTCCAGTACCACAGAGCGAGGGATATTAGCACGGCCTGTGTAAAAAGTATCCCCAGTACTGTCATCCGCATAGCAATGGAGGTCGCCGATAGACAACATGTCATTGATATGCAGAAGGAACAGCGTTGGGGATAGCACAGAGCCTTGCGGGACGCCAGCGTTTATGTCCATGCTATCAGAGCAGCTACCGTCTACTACGGCACGAATGCGTCTGCCGGACAAAAAGCTAGCAATCCATCTGCATAATCCCTCGGGCAGTCCATAAGATGGCAACTTCGACAAAAGGCCCCTATGCCAGACCCGATCGAACGCCTTCGCTATATCTAGGCTGACTGCCAAAGCCTCGCCTTGACTCTCAATGGCTGATGCCCAGCGGTGAGTGAGGTACACTAGAAGATCACCGGTAGAGCGACCGTGGCGAAAGCCATACTGGCGGTCGCTTATAAGATCGTGTTTTTCTAGGTAACCAAGGAGCTTAGCGTTAACTATACGCTCCATGACCTTAGAGAGAAGGGAGGTGATAGCGATAGGCCTATAATTCGATGGATCCGATCTGTCACCCTTTTTTGGAACAAGGTGCACAAGGGCCGTCTTCCACGAAGATGGAACTTCCCGTTTGATACTGGAAAGAGCGAAGAGACGCGTTAACACAGGACACAACTCAGGAGCACAACGTTTAAGCACCACTGCAGGTATGCCGTCTGGCCCGCTCGACTTGTGAACGTTTAACGACAGCAACTCCCGCCGAACATCTTTCTGGGAGATGCGAATTTCTGGCATGGAGTGTGCGCACCGCGGGATGGTAGGCGGTATAATGCTGCCGTCATCGCTCACAGTCGAGTTCGAGGCAAAAAGAGCACCTAGAAGATCGGCTTTCTCTTTTGCACTATGGACCAGATTACCGTCAGCATTTCGCAGTGGTGGCAGGGACGACCGACAAAAGTTTCCCTCGGCAGCTTTGGCAAGTGACCAGAAGGCCCTACTCCCGGAAGGGTGGCCTGCAAGCTTCTCGCCAAATCTGCCGACAAAATCAAATTTTGCTCTGGCAACAGCTCTTTTGCAGGACCTCGAGGCAGCATTCAGTCTGCGTTTCGCATCAGAGACGTTCGGATCCTTATCAGTTACGGCCTTGGTCCAAGCCCTGTAAGCAGCCTGCTTTTGAACCGCAGCTTCTTTACAGGGCCGTTTAAACCAAGGTCGCTTCTTTGCTCCTGTAGCGATTAGTGAGTTGGGAATGAAACAGTCCATTCCCAGCTGTATCGTCTCGGCGACATTAGTCGCACAGGAGTCAGGATCATCCGATGCGAAACAGAGCTGCCTCCAAGGGTACGAAGCGTAGAATTCACGCAATCCGTCCCAATCTGCTGACCCGTACTGCCAAACGCGACGAGTAGTAGTAGGTCGCGGTCGTTCTCGCTGCGCGCAAGGCGAATTTGTCCGGATAAGGCAGTGATCGGACGAGCCGAGAGGTGCATTTACTGCGATGGTGTATCCGTCCGGATGCGTGGTCAACAGAAGGTCAAGCAAGGAGCTCGTATGGTCCTCGATATCTGGTATTCTCGTGGGAGAACGTACCAGTTGTGAGAGCCCATAGGCCAGAGAAAATTCGTGAGCCCTTCCCGCAAAGTCGGTGGACCGGGAGCCCAGCCACTCAACGTGGTGGGCATTAAAGTCCCCCAAAATCACCAGCTCCGCGGATGGGTACTGCTCAAGCACTCTGTCGGATGTCGACTGTATGTGCTCGAAGAGTCGGGTTGTCTCTGTGTTGCCACTGTGAGACCTGTAAAGGCACGCGTAGACTCTGGTGTGGCCGCCGTAGTCCACACGCACCCACAAAACTGACAGGTCCCTGTCTTCAAAGGCAAGAAGACGACGACAGCATACATCCTGCCGGGAGTACATACATACACCGGCGTGTCTCACGAACTTATGTTCGAGTGTATAGCCGGGGTACAATAGGTACGATATATCCGCCGGGCAGGATATTTGCGTCTCCGTGAGGAAAAGTATGGTTGGCTGCGCAGTTTCCAGGTGGCAGTGGACTGCGTTTAGGTTAGAGTGGATACCCCTGATGTTGCAGTAGTCCACTTGTGTGGATGGAGATGCCGCTGATAGTCCAAACTTTTTCTGTTTTTGCGCCATTATAGTTGGTGTACTTAATCCTAAGAAGGGTTCGGAGTGCCGACGACTCAAGGGACAAACAAACGGAACAAATCTGGCAGGGGACAGCGCAGGTAGTGCGGTCTGCAGGCACGGCGTACGGAAGGGCCCCCGGTCCCCCCCTGTGGCAGCGGCCGGGTCCACTCCGGTCTCCTCCTCCGGCACGGCCACTACTCCAGGGATTTTGCGCAGGTTGGCGGTTCAGCCTCCCAGGGCGGAGATTACGTGGTTCCTGGGTTCGGGAACCCTACTGACCTACGGGCGGCCAGCGGTCAGCCGTTTCACCGGGTCTCCCTGATAGCCGCACCTGCATGCCGCGCCAACACAGGCCGAAGCCAGTATTGTCAGTTCCGTAGGTCCCCCCGTCGGCAGCACTCCGCACCCTCGTTGAGCCTGGCTACTTTCCATCATTGGTTTCCTCAAATCCTACTTTCTGAATGCAAATTCTTGTAAATTAATGAAAATTACCAAAAGCGCCATACATGTACCTATAACATTTGAAGAGATCCCTCGATTTCTCCAGGATCCCATCATCAGATCCCAACTTGGTGCTAATGGGACCATCTCGGGGTAATACACGTTCGATCACAAAAAGAAATTTTAGGATCGGTTCACTATTCTCGGAGATATCAGGTAACATACAAAAAAAATATAATAAAAAATAAAAAAAATCAGTCGAATTGAGAACCTCCTCCTTTACTTTGAAGTCGGTTAAAAATAAAGACTGTAAAGGAAACAAATATCAAATAAATGTGTAAGCTAGTAAAGCTTAGCAATGCCCTTCGTTATCTTACGTCAGACGTATTGTTTGATGTCATGCTAAGATTGTTTCTAAATTTATTTTTTATTCTACGGGTATAACCCCGAGATGGTCCCGTCCCGTTGACACAAAGTCAGGGTCTGCTGATGGGATCCTGGAGTAATCGGTTAAAGTCGTTTTTTTTTTATTTGGTGATTACTTTCTTTGCAACTCATTCGCTCAACAAAACATAAGTACCTACTTACTTACCATAAATCATGCTACAACCCAAATCGTAGGATTTAGGTTGAAGCCTCATCGTGTAAAAATCCGGCAGCAATGCAAATCGTCGGATCCGACGCTGGAGTGCGCTCGCAATGCAAATGCACCAGCAACAGTAAGACCCTACACGAAACCTTAATGACGTTTGCACTTCTACACTTCAACCGCACTTACGCCCTTTTCACTTCAACTAGGTGAGAAGCCGCCGTGTGATATGGAAATGTCGTAAGTATATTTGAGGCTCGAATTTATTTCGGCCTTTTCAGTGTGGAGGGAGGCCCGACTGTGCATTACGTAAGCGTGGCCGGTCGATAGCCAGTTCACGGTCCAATCATCTCACTTTATGTAAAATGACAGCGGACCAATATACTAAATATACCTAACTAGAAAGAAAGCGAGTAACGCTAGAATCCTATACCTACAACATTAATAAAATTGTATCACTACACCCTTTATTCATAACTTAATCATAAACGTCTAACTTTGCAAGCCGCTAAGTATTGTTGTACTAAGTTCTGTTACCACAGTTTTAGACTGGTGGTTAATGATTTATATACATCACTGAAAAGCTTCAATCATGGTGGTGGACTAGAAATATAATTACTTAAACAAACAATATCGCTGTAGTTCTGCACAACTCCATATCAAATGTGGATAAATCACCTCAGTTCATAATCTCAAAGTTTACACGGAATTTAAGAAATACGCGATAATTTATTATTTCTATTACATTTTCATCCATACTATAAATATGCTTCTGAATCATAAAAACAAATAATTATTAAAACTTGCTTATTACATTTTATCACTTACAACCCTGGTAACAAAACTTAGTAACTAACTACCTACGTACTATTTGCCTACTGTATAGTATACTTATATAGGTACCTATTTGTTCTAAAAAGTTCACGAACAATACTGAGACCACTGTACAGTGATGGATCGCGATCTGAGGAAACTAGTTGGCAGGGTAATTTCAAAGCACTTTCAAAGTTAACAGATTGATTTTTTTATCGCGACTTTACCCTATTTGTTAGGCAACTTGAATTTAGTAGAATGGCTGTTGGATTTTGTATTTAGAACGATAATTTATACGGTTTTTAAAACTTGATTAGCAATAAGTTATGCCCTAGTGCTTAGAAAACAACAATATAAAAAAAGTGTTTGAAATGGTAATACGAAACCTAGATATTAAGAATGTCGTAACAATTTTATTGTATTAATAATGTAAGAAAAAATACATATTTCGTACAGAAACGGTACGAGACAATATAAATATTTATTCACAAAATTACGCTCAAGATACGCAGGAGTAATAACTAGAAGGTTGGCATTTCATTTTCACCAAACGGCGACATAATGTTTTATCCCTAAACATCCCGTAAAACATGAGGGGCAGCCTTTTTATTGTCAGGTAAACAACGCAAACACAACTAAGTTAAAGCCGTCACACACGCAGCGATATCATATATTATGATGGTCGTGGGTTAGATCCCCGGCTCGTACCAATGAGTTTTTCATAAAACTTAGGTACCTACGAAATATCATTTGATATTCACAAGTACTCTACGGTGAAGGAAAACATCGCAAGGAAACCTGCGTACACCTGCGAAGAAATTTAAGAGTGTATGTGAAGTCCCCAACAAGTACTGTTGTACAAGTATCGTTGGGATTTGAGATCACGCAAAATAGGCACGTTTGGTGTCGAGTTGCAGAAAAAATGGCGAAAAATACAACAACAATAACATCATAATATATTAATACGCCTCGCCTACCGTAAAATATCTTACC
The DNA here is from genome assembly GCA_025490895.1 of Thaumatotibia leucotreta. Taxonomy (NCBI): domain Eukaryota; kingdom Metazoa; phylum Arthropoda; class Insecta; order Lepidoptera; family Tortricidae; genus Thaumatotibia; species Thaumatotibia leucotreta. Next base: position 13,929 of record JALPQI010023420.1, read on the forward strand.
GTATGAGCTACTGGACACCACAATACGACAAAGTTACCAACATAATGTAGCTATCTCTCTCTAGCACCTACATTGTGAGAGAATCGGAGATATATCGTAAGATACCGAGCTATAAGATGTATCAATATACCATAAGATATAGCCCAGTAAAGATACTAAGATAAGAGTAGTAGATAAGAGTTATAAGAATACTTGAGGTATCTTGAGATACCTGGCCATATATAACTCGATATCTTATGATATATCTTCGTTTCTCTCAGGATGTAGAGTCTCAGAGTGATAGCTACCTACATGTAATCTTGTATCTTTGTAGTGTGTGGTGCCGTGCTACAGTGAAATATCTTAAGATATCTCGCGCTACGTGTGTGACGGCCTTTACCCGCGATAATAGTTACGGGCCTGGAACATTCTGGAACATTTTGGGCCCCGTAAAAACAATCGATGTTCCACACAAGTAATAAACGGTTTATGACAAGGATGACGGAATTGTTATTCCCCAGTTTTGCTACACGCAGTTAATGTTGTGTTTAAATACGTGGAACCCGTTTCTTTTGTCTTGGCCTATTTCTATGTTGTTCACAGCTGTTTTAACGAATGTGGGAGTATGCTGGCATGGCAGGTAACGTAGGTTTGACTACACTAGCGATAAAGTTTGATAATTAAATCCCATTGATGCTTAGTTTTCTCCTAGTAAACAGCTTTTTGACCAAAACATTGTACATAGTTTAAGATCTTTAATGGAAACAAAATTGAACGTCATTTTGTGTGACCCAGTTAAATTTTGTGTATCAACTTTTGACACTGAAAAAGGTCGAAAAATTCAAATTTTCTATGAGCGATCAATAAAACGAGAACCTGTACCTTTAAAATTTTTCCCTCCTTTTTCCTACCATCCCTTTTTCTACTGCCGAAGGTTGTTTGACAGAGTATATCACATAGTTTGTTTGACTAATTTTCGTAACACAATTGAGCCGATCGGGATTTTTGTTTTGATTAAGCGCGAGCCAAAAGTACACATTTTTTATCGTACTTACACTACTATTTACTTAGTTAAAAATAAAGCAATAATAGTATGGGAAAAATAAACTTTGACTAATAGTATGGGAAAAATAAATATTTATGTAATAAAATCTAAGTCAGTTCTCCATAATTGTATTACTTCTATCTCAAATACCTACACGCCACAGCTCAGACTAGTAATTTATTTTCGTCTCGCAATATAATTCAGATACATTAATTCCCTTCCAAGACCGAAGCTCGCGTAGTTCACATTGTATCATGTAAATAATCCCTAATACAACATAATTGCTCATAGTAAACAAAGGGCATCAATCTGTATTCACCATAGACGGCAGCTGTATTCGAATCTAAAACGAATTATGTTGTTTATCAAGTGCTGGATTCAAGCTGTTTTATTGTCGAGTTGGCTAGCCGTCTCGGGGGCGGGCGGTCGTTAAAATTCTCCAGCAGCGCTTAATGTTGTATTCTACGACACCTAGTAATTTGTTAATAAATGTAACGAAATATGTACACAATTTTGCGGGTGGATATTGTAATTATATATTCACGGGTATCTTATTAAACTACTTTTTAATACCTGTAATAAATAAAAGGCGGTGATATAATTAAAACAGGACAAGTCTATGTTTACCACACGGTAAAGATTCTCTAAAAATTGTTAACGATTTTGATACCTCTAAATAATATACTATGTTTGAACATGGGGGTTACCATGACGTATTAATGCGGTTCAGTTTAGACCGAGAGAAAGAGACAAGGCTATACGAGTCGTATATCATTGTCACTTTCCCTGAACCTTAATTGAATCGCATTAGTACGTCATGGTAACCCCCGTGAAATGAAAATGTGTCATACCAAATCACATCATCAACATAATATAAGTCCACTGATAGACGTTGGGCTGTCCTATCGCCTGTAGATACGTATGGACTCATTAGGAGGTAATGACCGTAATCGCCACTCTGGACAAGCGAGTTGGCGATTGCAGTAGTGTCCACTATGTTAAAGCTCCTGCCCCTCAATATACAATAATAAATTGAATGGGCAGTATTATTATAAATGTAATTAAACGGTTAAACTCCCGTGTCAAGCACTAAACCCGCGTTCAAGCGTAGCGAATCGCGAGCGCGGCACGTATTCAGTTAAATCGTTTTTTTATTTATAATAAATAAATACAATATTTTTGGACATATTTACGCAAATCGACCTAGTCCCACGGTAAGCTCAATTAAGGCTTGTGATGTACCAGGCGACGATAATAGATATACAGAGCGCCCCAAAGTTATGGGACATGAAGGGGAAGTACCTTAAATATCGTAAATAGGGTATTTTGCTGAAACAAGACTTTATTTTATTTTGAAAATTATATAATACTGCATTAAAAAAATCCAAAAAAATTGCGTTTTCTAGGCATCGAACCTACTTTAATACGAACTTTTTTTTTCGTAATTTTATGATGTCATTCGAAAGAATGGATAAAAAATATCAATTTTTCTTAAGACACATAGTAGGTATCTAAAACTAAAAGAATAACCAAACAAGTTTGGTTCAAAATTCGAAAAAAAATGTAGTTGGTACGATTTCCGGGTGAAGTATAATTTTTTGAAAAACTTTGAATGCACTATTACTAAATTTTAAAAATAACATTAAGTCTTCTTTCAGCAAAATACACTATCTACGATATTTAAGGTACTTCCCCTTAATGTCCCATAACTTTGGGAAGCCCTGTATACATATAGTTACCTCCCTTACTTTTGTCAGCCTCCGTAGCCTAGTTGGTAGTGACCATTACACGAGTACAACATGGTGTGATAAGGACTCTAAAATACAATACTAAGATACAATTAATACAATACTTGTCTTAACTACCCAATAAATTTGACATGTAGCAGATCTTTAAATTACATTTTTCACTTAGAGTCCTACTAATTTTGTGCTACGACAACGTTCAT
>JALPQI010023421.1:0-16161 GCA_025490895.1 Thaumatotibia leucotreta
TTCGCCTGGCAATCAAAAAATGGGAATAAACTTGACGAAATAACCAGTACCTAAAAAAAATATTAAAATAAATATTTTTAACAAATTGTTGTTATGATAAAAAGTACTGGAAATGTCAAAAAATATTCAAAAAGTCAAAAATAAAAGAGAAAAAAAAATATTTTTTTGGTGGTATTTGATATTAGGTCTCATAATATTTTTTGTTTATTTTGATATCTGGAATGCATACTTAAAATCTTTTGGAATGCTCGCGCCCGGGCGCGCCCTGTATGCTTATTTGTAAAAATAAAATTCCTAATTATCTTCTCAACCTAAAATATTCTCATAACCATCTTCAAAAGATTTATACTATGCATTCTAGACATCAAAACAAACCAAAATTATTATGAAACCTAATGTCAAATACCACCAAAAAAAAATTATTTTATTTCTTTTTTTTTTACTTTTTGCACACTTTTTAACATTTCCAGTACTTTTTATCATAACAACAATTTGTTAAAATTATTTATTTTATATTTTTTTTAGGGACTGGTTATTTAGTCAAGTTTATTCCCATTTTTTGATTGCCAGGCAAAAGGTGTGGTAATATTAAAACACACTGTGGTAGCATTGTAATCAAAAAGAAGTTTTATGTTGAGTTACGTCGAAAAACTTATTTCGAAAAAAAGGTTGATTATCTCTGAAACCAAGCCGAATTCAGGAAGTTTTATAAAACATCAAAGACTCTAAATATGGTCAGGAATTGAGCATTAAAATCTTTTGGAATGCTCGCGAGCATTCTGTATGTGCCATACCTAATTAAACAAATGTGTTTATTTCTATTGTGTCCATCTTCTTGCTTTCTTATCTCATGACAGATTGATCCCAGAGCAAACATGCATATACTTTTTTTGTAGAGAATTTTATGTAGATTATTTATGTACTAGGCCGTTTTTTGCTATAAGCCACGGTTTACGAGTTATTTACTAAAAATTAAAAATAAGGACCTTTACACCCCCCTCCCCCCGTTAGCTCCACCCCTAACCACCAGTACTTTTAGTACGTGGTTTATTACACCATTCCCTACAACTATGCCAAAATTCGCTTATACACGAGTTATTTCCCCCGATAGGCAACTTTTGGTCTTCGTTAGGTGGGCTATAAAATGAATTGTAATCATTGTTTTGTAACTGTAATCCTCAAACTAACAAGTTCTATGTAACTTGCAATCTTTGGGGAAGGTCTATGTTCAGCAGTGGACATCTTTCGGCTGATATGATGATGATGTGTATACAGGCACTGTTCCCACTGGTTATAAGCAATTAGCGAGTATTTACTTCGCGAGTGAGTATCTATATCTTTTGTTCAATTCTTGGGCGAGAAAATAGTTGATAGCACATTGCTTACTCGCTTTTGATGAGGCCAGTGCCTTGAGACTTTTTAATTGAGTTTATCATAAAAAAACCGGCCAAGTGCGAGTCGGACTCGCGCGCGAAGGGTTCCGTACCATTATCGATTTATTATAAAAAAATACAGTTAAATCAACCTATCTCAAAAACTATAAGAGATAATTTAATCAAACCAAAAATCGTTGATAGAGTGTATTAATGTGCATAACATATATTTTTTTTAGAATTTTATATCGCGTAGTTTAAAAAATAGAGGGGGGGGGACACATTTTTCAGACTTTGAGAGCTGATATTTCGAAAACGATTTGCTTAAATAAACATGAGATTTATAAACCTTCATATCATTTTCAAAGACCTTTCTATTAATACCCCACACGCTTATATACAACAAAAAAAAATTCTATCCCTCAGTTACATGTATGGAGGGCCCCAACCCCAATGGTTTTTTTTACAGTTTAGTATCATAATCCTGTAGCGGTTCATATAACACATATCTTTACCAAATTTCGTTACTGTAGCATTTATAGTTTCCGAGTAAATCGGCTGTGACAGACGGACAGACGGACAGACGGACATGACGAATCTATAAGGGTTCCGTTTTACCCTAAAAATGGGGAATGTTTCAGCAATCCAACATCTGCTATATACAACTATGGTATACTTGTAACAAAATAATGATTACCTTGGTCCAATTTCTATAACAATCTGGTTGTCTCTCACATTAGTGTAAACAGTATTGTTCCTCAAAGCATTAGGTTGAAGAGGAGAACTGAGCAGCCACTGCAGAATTTTTATCTGATTAATGTTCAAGTATTCACAGCCTTCCGCCAACTCCACATGGTAACAGAGTTCAGTTGATAATTCTACTACATCCAGGTCAATGACTCTCAACTTCTGTAGTATTTCTTTTGTTTTATGCACACTAAATGCTTCACACGAAAAAAATCTTATAATACACATGTTGGATGTATATTATGTCAAGTCTCACAATACACTGTCCGTAAAATTGATGTCACGGGCAATATGAATTGATATCTTGTTACATCAATGGCAAAGTTCAACACATCATGGACTTATCTGTAACAAATATAGACAAACAGCTTATGCAATGTGAATGTGGGAATGACAACAATGGTTGTATGAGCAAGATATTTTTATAATTTATTCTGAGCTCATTGACCTTAAGGTCACATGGAAATTTACAGCATACATCAATAGTATTATTTTCAAAATAATTAACTTGTATATTGTGATTGAATCTACTAGTGGAAAGTACCCAAGGACTGGACATTTATCCAAATAAACAAATAAATAACAAGAAAAATTATCATCCCATAATAAAATCAAATAAGGATCGAGTTTTAAGCAGAAAAAAAATTGGGCCACCCACTAATGCACAAAAATATGTGAACTACCGTTTTGATTGTTTACTCTATTAACTGCTATTAGGGTTCAAATTTGAAATGTATTTTTGTCTGTCTTACACATTAACGGGTTAACAGCCTGTTTCACAATAGGCATGATGACTGGCAAGTCAAATCAGCATCTTGTTTCGAACTGTCAAAACGATCACCACTATGGAATTTTATATGAAATACTCAAAAGTGACGTCACATTTGAGCACTGCCAAATGACCTACTCTTTTAAGTTCTTTTCAATTTATTAAATAGAAGTTCTACACAAAAATTACTGCAATCTACATCTTAGTAATAATTTCTTCGTGTATTATGTTGTGCATAATGTTAAATAATTTATTTTAACTACAGTCATCATCCCTATTGCCCGGATACATGTATCCAGCAGAAATTAATATCAGTATCCTGGCACATAAATAACAAAAGGCATAGACATATAAAGGACATCTAACATTTATCGGACCAACATATTTCATTTATTATTAGACACAAGCCTGAATTAAAAAAATCCCATAATCAGTGATCTGTTCGGATAATCTCTACTATTGCTTTTTCCATACTGTTTTGGGTTGCTCTTCTTCAGTTTTGGCCTGATATTAATCATAATAAAGTTTTATTTATTTCAGAATCTTTTAATAGCATTAGAATTCAAATGTAGTGTTATTTTGCCTGAAATGTAATATAGTTATATATTGTTTTTCCACATTTATAACTACTTTTATCCATTTTTCCTGCCTTTTCAATATCAGAAATTTGATTTATATGTGATCTTCCCGTAATATTTTTTCATCCAACCAAGATTTTAAAGGCAAATAAAACAATATTTTGTTAGTTAATGTAGATATTGTCGATGTGTGGTCAGACCATAAGGATTTAAGATGCAGGATTTTTAAAACCTCTTATAATGTTAGTTTAATACCTGATCTGTTTGCTGTAATTTAAACTTTATGCCATTCCCTTAGTATCAACATTTTCTTTTCCATGGCCATTTCAAAACGCAAATTTATTGCATCTAACACAGTATGCACTGACTTTCAAGATATTTAACAAACATAACCGTAAAAATCGAATAAGATTAGTTCAGAAGCCGAAGTTATTTGATGTTTTTAGTCATAACCAAATCTTATAATAATATCCTATTACACCATCCCGTTCGTTGAGTATTAGTAAGCTGTAAGAAGGGCCTAATTTAACTAATACCGATGATATGTTACTTTCGTAAAAGCTAAGTATATTGTAACATAAAAATAGTAATTTGATAAATACTAAAAAAGCTAGTTATAAAAAATGCTGAATAATAAAATATACCTCACAAAATTACTCCAGTTACCCTGCTAAACGATAACCTGTTTTAGTATTATTACGGTAAGGTAAAGCGCAACCTCAACTAACGTGTAAGAAAAGTCAGTAAACAACTTTATTTTATGCTCGCGCGCTGAAAAGAAGGCATGAGAGTTTTGACATTGATTGACACTTAAATGAGTGCTGCCATGGATTTGCTGTTAGTAAATTGTAAGGTAGAGTACACATTTCTACAGCATTAATCGAATGTTGTCGCGTCGCGACACTAAGACGTCACTCGCACCGCTCCTAAATATAATAATATGAAAAACCCTTGCCGATTTTTAAGTATTATCGTTTGACATATTAGAAATGAGCGATAAAAAATGAGTACCCTCGCATAAAAGCCGAGAGTCCTTTATAACACTATCAGCGTAAAGGTCTGGGTAAAAAACGAGTACGCTCGCATAAAAACCGAGAGTCCTTTATAACACCATCAGTGTTCAGTTCTAAACTTTCTGTAGCTTATTTTAAGGTTTAAAATGAGTCTGTCATATTTTTGTTGGAACAAAGTTGATTATATTCTCAAAGAGGTATACTTTAAGCATAATTTATTTTATTAATTATTTGGGCGTTATAAAGGCCTCTCGGCTTTTATGTGACTAAGATTATATAATAAATGTGGCGAATATGTGTCACTTTGTATGAAATTAGGTGCATCTTTGAAAAATACAATAAAACATAAGGGATTGTTAAAATGCTATAATTATGAGAACTTAATGATGCTATGGACAAAGTCCGAGAGGGTTTTACAAAGGTCAAATTAATTTAACACGAAATTGTACTTCAAACATCATATTTACAACAAAACTAGTAATTACATTATAATAAACTTGTAAAATACTCATTAAATAAATAAAAAGACAGACAAAAACAAACAGGTTTAAGGGAAAAAATAAGATTAAACTCACCTCTACCTCCACGATGTGATATCTTGCCGGACTTTTGGCGTCGCAGTGAACGGAATATTATTTTTTCAATAACCTTTGCGAAATAGAGACAGATATATTTCTGATTGGACGACAGCCATTGATTCTCAAATTCACGCCATTATCGCCTGATTTCAAGCGCGAAACATTAAGGCCTTTATAACGGACAATCGGCGTTTATGAATAACTTTATTTTTTTTGCGCTCGGTCTTTACACATGGCATGATTTTGGCCTTTATAACGGACTCAGGGACTCAGGAGGATATAATGATGTTAAGACTATCGGGAAATTGGTGAGTCTTACCCATATATTAATAAGGTTTAATCTATAAGTAACTGTCAAAAGTCCATTCCCAGAAATCGGCAACTATATTCAAGAAAGAGGAGGCAAATATAAAAAAAATGGCCGTGAAGGGCTTTGAATGGTGAAGAGTTAAGAAAATTCTAATGTGTTTTAACTGACAAGCTGGTTGGTGAGAGGATATTATTATCAGCTATATACAATTACACATTGGATCTCTTGATATTTAACAATATAACAGACAGAGGAACGAACACTATAAAAAATCATTTTGTATAATTTTGATACGGAACCCTTGTGTAATACTAATAAACAGCTACGGCTCTCCTTGCCCTAACTTAATATTTTTTCTATGAAATATAAACAACCTGCAGGCCTACCGCGAACACTGAAAATCATAAATTATGATCTACGGTCCTCCTAGGAACATCATAATCCACCTTTACCTAATCCGCAAATGTCGAAGATATGTCTCCGTCACTATAATGACACCAAATCGTTGGAGTTTTACGAGAGGATTTAAGACTGATAAGTGATAAAATATGATGATTTGTTTACTATGGTTATTTGATTAAGATTAACTTGTTTACTGTAAGATGTTACAGAAAATAGAAAAATATTATATTCAATAGAATAACCATTTAGAGCTCGTACCACAAAATAAATCCGATCAGCTCACGCTTCGGTGCCACCATCTTGCCGTGAACAAGATTGCGAAATCTACGGTCACGCCGCGATTCACGCACATAGGCTGTGTCATTTTTTTTGTGACGAGGCTGGAGAGGGTGCCTCCACTATCTCGTCCAATTTGACGCCTGGGTGGGTGGTATAGAAGTGTGTAAACAGCGGAGTAACTGTGGCCAGACTAGAAAGACTCCGGAATTCAGACCATGAAAGAAAGACAGAAAATAAAAAATATATATGTAGAAGTATGCTCTGTCCAACCAGTAGAAAAAGGCGGCAAGTTCAAGTTTTCTATGGACAACCAACTCTTCCCGACTACATTTTTTAAGTTGCAATTTTCTTCTGACATGGCTGACTGGTTGGTTGGACAGAGTTTAGGTATAAAAGTTTAGTTTGATCCGAGGGGCCGCGCCGAGTGTGCCACTAAGAGGGATGGATATATAGTGAGCGTTGTTGCCATGCGAGAAAAATTACCCCATCATTTACCCTATTACATGAAACAATATTAAAATGTAATATCAAATATGTTTATTTAAGTGGAGTTTTAGTTTGTTATTTTATTTAATTTACGAAATAGTATTTTAAACTGTCATAGATACGTGGCATTTTTCAAGCAAAATATACATCTTTGCCGAATATCAATTAGATTGCATTTTAACGTATACCAACCGACAGTATAATCAAAAAAAAGAATGTAAGCAAATATGGCTGAAATTCCATAGCATCTGACGTGTTTGAAACATATCGTGAAATACGTTCGCAGATATAATTTTAGGTTACCACTATAAATAGGTATCAATATTTTTTACTAAAAATGTATGTGAATTCTTTCAAGTTCGGAATAAAACTACGATTGTGTTTTAAGTGTTTTATTATGGAATAATGCAAGTTATTAGGATTATTTACATTTTTTTGGATTCTACTGACGAATGGTGTAAACGGTTTGCGGACAGCTCATATTGACTAGCAAAGATGCATTATTTACTTAAAAATAATACATTTTTTTTACTTTTAGGTATACACTATCTTCTACCATCCCCGGCTCTCAATTTCAACTCGTCATTAAATTAAAAAATATACATATATCATCATCGATTTCATTAGAAGAATGAAAAATTACATGTACCTACTTACTTATCACAAACAACATAGTAAATAAACCCTCGATTACCCAAACTAGTTTGGGCAAACTTATTCGGATAATTTAAATAGGATAAGGTAAAATAAAACGACAACGTATATACAAATAACATTTAATTTACTCATAAATAATTAGAATTCTATGGAAAGAAAAAATCTGCAAGTGCACCATCGGGCCAAACCACCATTTATACATTATAATAATTTTACGAACGTGGGCAAAAACTTCCGAGTTAATTATGGCCCAAATGCTTTCTAATGACTAGTGTTTTTATCAGTTTACATTTTAAAATGGTTTGCTAACAGTTTCATTTAGAATTAGACTGAAGAACACTATATTTACCTGCGAAAGGTTATGTCAGCAATTTTTCGCTCGTTTCTACTTTTACAGCCTAGTACTTCGCATCGCACCATATCTAGAAGATAAACACAGATGAAATTGTTCAAAATAAGCCTTGGGATAAGTTGTTTGTGTCCACTTTCACATTGAAAACATTTAATTTCACTCCCACCAGACGTAAGTGACGTATTCAACACATTTGTCTGACACGTAGAATGCTAAGTGCCACACAAAAAATAGTGGCACAGTGATAAGGACGGACGATTATCGTTCCTTTTCACTTCCACTAGTAAAAAGTTTAATAAGACCATCCCTTTCGTTCTTGCTATTATTATTACGTTGTCAAATCCATATTAATCCTACATTCATGGTTTGATCGTTTAGATTTTGGGATTGTGTATGATGTGCTTTATATCTATGGTAGTGAAAAAGTTCTATTTTTGTCTATGATACCAACCGAAAAAAGAAGAAAAGAAATCGGTCGGCCATTTTGTTTCCAAAATGGCAGGCGTTCGTGTGATCTTCCGCACGCGAGCCTAGTCATTTCCTTTTATTATATTGTGATCGTGCTAAGAAAATGACGCTGATATAATATAGTGTGTTTCGTGAACTGCATTTCGCCTCCAACAGCAGTTGGCTTGAAGAGAAGTGATTTAGGATACGTTAATCGGTTTTGGTCCCTGGCGTCCTCACGCTATTCGGCCTGGCCACTTTTTCGATTTTATTGATTTAAATAAAGCTATGCTGATGTATACGGTAAGAATATGAATTATTTATTTATGATAATATTTAAGTAATCTAGTTGATATTGTTTGTTCATAGATTTTTAATTTTCATTTTATCCTATGTAACCTATACTAACGTACCTATGTGTAATTGTACGCCGGCATCATTGCAAAGCCTTCCAAGCAAACTAAGCAAAGGTTCGGTTTTTTCTTCAATAGTAGCAACCGTTTCTAACGTTAGCAACATTTTATGAGGCTTATCAGACTATGTAATTATGTTGTTATTCTCGCTAATAATTAATTTCGACATCAATTATTATGATTATCATTTTTGACTTCTTAATTCTAAGTCAGTGTCTCATAGTCCTCATACCTATCTATATGAAAACCATATATCAAAATTAGGCTGTTTGAAATTACACTCCTAGATAAAACTTTGATTTGTTGAACATTTTCATTCTAGGGTCTTCCATTACTACTTTGAATACCACTGTTTATGCCAATATAACAACAAGTACAACAATCCTTTTATAATATCTAGGTAACCAAGGAATGCTTAGACACAAGTTTTTCTCGATTATGTGTATGCCACTCACATGCTCAACATGTTAAAAAAGTAAATTACTTCCACCTTTGAATGGACTGTATATCAAAATTTTATTACAGTTACACTGGATATTCTTTACTTTGTTATAGGGAACGAGTACAGAGCAGGACACGCGCTTCAGCGACAAGGAGAAGAAACTGATGAAGCAGATGAAGTTTGGTGACTGCTTAACCCAACAGGTAAGTCTTTTACTTACTATTTAACAGTCTAAATTCAAAATTGGAAAGTCAAGCCCAAAAACCTACCCACCTATTCCTAAACATCTCCAAACTTAGCAAGCTGCTAAATATTGTTTGTCCCTTTCAAAGCTTGCTAAGGAAATGTTTCTGAATCAGTAGTACACTAGTACAGCTACAGCCTAGTGGATGGCTTCATTTATATGTATAGTTGGGTTAAAACAAAACATTACATTGTTGATAAAACAGATTGCATAAATTCTCCATTATTTCTATTAATAAATCTCTTTCAAAATCCTTACAGTAAAGATGGAAATTAAAATAAATACTACACATGGATAGTTTGAACTTTGAAGAATACCATAAAGTCGAAGTCAAACAATTCTTAATTGAAGTAGGCATAGCAACAAGCACTTTTGAATTGTCATACATACACAATAGCAAGTTTTAAAATTAAATTTACTTCCAGTGCATATCCTACACCACTGACCCAAGAAAAAAATAGAATCCTGGCAGGCAATGACGTTTAAATAGGTAGACACCCTGTGCGGAACAAGAATATCAAAAAACATGGCACAATATGGCATGAGCTGATTTTGTCCGGTTGATGATAATATCGCTTACTGCTTATTTACTTTAGGATACAAAATTTGTAGAAACTTGTGCTTAATGCCGTAAACATTAAGTGTCAAATCTGCACATTGAAGTCTTATTTAAGTAAAAACTTTTCAAACCTATGATTCTATTTTAATTATGATTAGACGTTATCTGACAGCTCCTGACGGTTGACATCTAAAATGAACAGAGAATGATGGGAGTAGCTTTATTGGTAATTTAAATAATTGTCGTCTGTCACAATGTACACGTATGTGAATTAGGAAGTAGAAAATATCAAAAGAAATATGTTTATTTACAGCATAATATTTGTCATTATTCGCTTCTAAGTACTAAATAATGCTACTTATGCTAGTATTACATTGTAGTAGCTATAGTGAACCCAGGTCAATTAGGACCTGAGGACATGGATAATAATATTTTTCTACTACTGTTTTTTGACATTAACACAAATAATAACTTGCATAATAATTGGTCTGAAGACAAAGACTCTCTATGCAACAAAAACAAATGGTTTTTTTAAGTAAATAAATACTGGCCATGCGACCATTTTAGAGAAAATAATGTGAAACTTAGCTAAACGAATTAACTTACATACGTTAAAGACATATAGGTTTAGCAGTAGCTACAATTCGATGCAATCCTTTGCTGGTGGTATATATTTCAAATACCGGAAAATGAGCGGAGCATACGACACTCGCGTGACTAGGCTTATAGTGTGCGTCACGTCGATCTCGAGCTATAATATTGGTCCATAGTACCTAAACGTCGCTGAAGATTATGTGGGAATCTCAAATTAAAATATATTAATAAATACCTGATATTATAAATTCGCTACTTATACAACTTAAGTAATCAATACAAATTAAAATGATTTGCCATAGCTGCATTTTTTTAATCGTCTGACGTCACCATACATTTCTTTTGTAATTTAAAAATTACGTTTTGGGTACCATAAAATAAAAATATTATTGACCTTAATACTGACTCCTCACATTTTTGTTCCATGACATGTCATTTTATACTAACAAATTAAATTAACTAAAACCATGAAAATACGAGGAATACTCGTAAATGCTCTTATATTATGCATAAAATACACCAAAAGAAGTATATGCCATCTTTTTTCCTGACTTTCGCATTGTTTTTTCGCAGTTCTTCGCGGCACATTTTGTCATATTGTTGACAGTCACTACTCGCGGCCCAAAGACGACTAAGCGGCAACTAGCCGCACTGTCATAATTTGCAGCTTAATTTTTGTGCCACTTTTTCCGGCGGACTGTGTATCCCGTTATTATTGTAAATCTATGCTGGCAGGACTTATTTCTTCAAATAATAATACATCTTACAAAAAATGTGTTAAAAAAACTAAAACATAAAATTGTTTTTAAATAAATGGAGATATAGATAATAATGATAACTAGAGATGGAGTTTCTAAAAGTCAGTACATCATTATCTAATGATTAGTTAAAGTTGTAGTTGAAGTGTGTAATTATGGTTCCAGAAAGCATTTGAAAGGAGTACCTAAATAAAGTAATCACACCTAAAATCATTAGAATTAAAATCAAGTACGCAGAATCATTAAAGTTACCACTAAACATTAAAATTACATAATTATCATACAAATACCAAATAGGAAAATAATATAAACTAAAAATAAAAGAAACTAAATATTCAAATAACTTCCCGCAAGTAATTCATGGTGTAAAAGTACCCAACACACTCGCAGCATTTCTGAATTTGAACCGCAATGGATAACCTTTGCACCAGGAACAACCCAGAATGGGGATCAAGTCCTTTTCCGCAACTGACTCCCAAAATGTAATCCTATGTGCCAGTGTAATCCATAAACAAAAAACTGTATTTTTATGATTTTTGTAAGTTTCAACAATCATTAACATGCTATAAGTTTAAACATCGAAATTCGCATTATAGTAACATTTTTTTTATGTTAAGGTGGACATGTCCAAGGTGAAATTGGACGTGCTCAAGCCATGGATCACTCAGAAGATCACCGAAATCCTCAAGATGGAAGACGACGTGGTCATCGACTACGTCAACAACCAACTCGAGGAAAAGGTGGCTAATACTTTCTTACTTGCAATATAATATTTGTAACAAAATGTAATCATTGCAGTTTTTTTCTCGGGCAATATACATGTTGAGAAAACAGAAAATTTAGCCCCGTTTATAAAGAAACTGCAATCGAAGTATGATGTCACTTGTATATTGATTGCGTATGGATATTTCTATGGTCCCCGACGGTTAGTGCTGTCAGTGCCTGCGCCGCCGCCCGCCGCCGCCGCGTCGCCGCTCGCCGCCGCTTTCGGAGGCCACTTAGCGTTCTAAATCGGTATTTACGGGGAAATTAAATACTTAACAATGCTAACTCAGTATAAGAGAATATGCAACGTGATTCCCTTAAATAATTTGAGAAGTTTCAAAGTGAAAGTCGTCAAGAGCTCGATCTGACTCTGGGTAGGGAAGTCCCGTTTAGGCTTTGCGTTCAGCATAATGTGGTTGTGTTCGCAACACCCTTACAGATGCAAGAGCCGAAGAAAGAAGACATCGGCCGCCGCTGTCGCCGCTCCTCGCCAGCGCCGCCGCCGCCGCAGCGCGCCGATCGCCGCCGCCGTCGCCGCTCCGCCTCCGCTCGCCGCCTCAACTTAATCACTCGACAGTTGACATAATGTATATGGCACTCACTTCCCTATCAGAGTCATTTCAATGCCGCTCCGCATAATTTGCTTTAAGATCTCCGCGGCGCTCTTGACGGCTTTTATCAGTTTTGTTTTTATTATTTAGATTTTTCTCAAACTGCAAAGTAAATAAAACTTCAGTAACGTCACGTTAGGATGTTTGAAATTGGACGGAAGGAGCTGTCGCTAACTGTATATTTTTTTCTTTCCCGATCCGTTCCGGCTCCCTAGTTCCCTTGTCCTAAAAAGATGCAGATAAACCTGACGGGTTTCCTGAACGGGAAGAACGCTCGGCTGTTCATGGGCGAGCTGTGGGAGCTACTGCTGAGCGCGCAGGCCAGCGAGAACGGGATACCGGAGTCCTTCACGCAGCAGAAGAAAGAAGAAATAAAAATGAGAATGGTATGTCTTTATGAGCTTATAAATATCTCGACGACAACAACGTATAAGGTGCAATCTGCAGTTGTTTTGTCATCGTAGATAGCACTTTGTACGTTGTTTGTAGGGTTGAATCTGCTATGACAAAAAAAATCGCAGATTGCACCTTATACGTTGTTGTCGTCGATCTATTCCTTTCTTCAATTAACCTTTTGCAAGCCGCTCACGAACCTAATTCGTTATTTTCACGCTGTTGATCTTGAAACTCTATGATAATGTATTAGAGTTCAAATTTAAAAGTGTATTCCTTGCCGGCTGTGAAAGGTTTAACAAATTAGTTCCCGTATGTCTGTGATTTGCGTTTGGTAAAATGTCACGAAAGGTAAATAAGACGCACTTTTTAGGATTTTTTTTTATGCAAAAGGGGATAATTCATTAGTGGCATTGCAGTTTACGAAACTAGTGTTTCCATGCATAATTGTAGACGTTTACAACTAAAATTACATTAGTTGTTATCAAACTAATGTAAATAATAAATTGACGTGGGAAGAGCCTCAAATGCAACCTGTATTTAATTGTAAATTGGGCACTCCAGAAGTAAAACGAGCAATTCTCTTTTTTTTGCCACTAAAATGAAATATGAAATTTTGGGTAAATTTTATACTATTTCTGCTCAGAATCACGAGCTGATTCCATTTCCGGCGAAAAAAAAAGTGTCCCATGATTTTTTATCCTATTGTGTTACTATTTTCCATACACCTTCTATGGCGGTAACACAAGAGGATATTCGAAATATGTATGAAATTTTTGGGACATTTTTTTTTTCGCCGGAAATGGAATCAGCTCGTGATTCTGAGTAGTGATGTGCCGTCGGTAAATTACGCAATTACGGTAATTCTCATCGATGGAAATTACGGTAAATTACGGAAATTTCTCGGTAACTTACCGCTTAAGAATGTTTGGTCATGTTTAAAATTTGTTTACAAATATCGTGCTTTCAAACTTTTTATTAATTATCGTGTTGTTTTCTTAACGAAAGTTATTTCATACCTTTTTGCTTAAACATGTTATGATGTTAAATTATTTTATCGCTTCACGTGGTACTTTCAAATAAGTATTTTAATGTTATCTGGCTCAGGCACCTATTTATGTGGTAATTTTGTTACTTTACTCGTAAATCATAATAACATACAAACAAGCATACGGCCCCCCCTGATGGAAAGCAGTCACCGTAGCCTATGGGGCGCCTGCAACCCCAGGGGTGTCACATGCGCGTTGCCGACCCAATAAGAACTTGTACACTCCTCTTTTGAAGAACCCCATACTGTAGTCCAACGGGAAAACCTCGTCCGCGGGAGGAAGTTCCTCTGAAACCGCACGGTGCGCGACCATTTAGGTTGCAAGGTGTGAGGATGAGCGCCCAGTCGGTGGCGAGCGGTGCGATGATGAAAAGTGAACGTTGCCATCATGTAGAACAGTTCTTCAGAGCACAACCCATTGTACAGACGATAGAACACACATAAGGAGGCGAAGTCTCTCCTTAGACTTAAGGGTTCAATACCGCCTGTGAGTCTGGGATCGTCGACTATTCGGACAGCTCGTCTCTGAACCGAGTCAAAGGGTGCAAGCTGGTATACAGGTGCTCCTGCCCAGAGGTGACAGCAATACTCCATATGGGGTCTGACTTGCGACTTATATAACAGAAGTCTTTGCCCCGGAGTAAAGTATCCCCTCGCTTTATTGAGCACACCGAGCTTTTTGGATGCCAGCGTAGCTTTTCCCTCTAGGTGACATCGGAATTGGACGTCGTTGGAAATGTCGACTCCGAGGATCCCAATACTCCCTGACATGGTAAGAGCTGTGTCTTGGAACTTTGGAGCCACAGTAAATGGGTTTTTTTTTAGCGGTAAAGGCGCAAACTTGTGTCTTTGTGGGGTTGAACCTGACTAGGTTATCCCGACCCCATAACGAGACTCTAGATAAAGTGTTCTCGATGTCAGACACAAGTTTTCCGCGACTTTCCAGTACCACAGAGCGAGGGATATTAGCACGGCCTGTGTAAAAAGTATCCCCAGTACTGTCATCCGCATAGCAATGGAGGTCGCCGATAGACAACATGTCATTGATATGCAGAAGGAACAGCGTTGGGGATAGCACAGAGCCTTCCGGGACGCGCCAGCGTTTATGTCCATGCTATCAGAGCAGCTACCGTCTACTACGGCACGAATGCGTCTGCCGGACAAAAAGCTAGCAATCCATCTGCATAATCCCTCGGGCAGTCCATAAGATGGCAACTTCGACAAAAGGCCCCTATGCCAGACCCGATCGAACGCCTTCGCTATATCTAGGCTGACTGCCAAAGCCTCGCCTGGGCTGTATCTCATAAACCGTCATAGTTAATATTTTTACACATTTTGTATTTCTGTTACTGCTATAACATCTAACACTAAAAAGTAAATTAAAATAAATATTTAATAAGGCTCCCATACAACATACATCAATTACATCATTTTTGTTACTTTAATAGTGTAGAACTTATCATTTTCAAATACGGGGTGTTTGGGATAACGATGTAGGAATTTCTGGAGGTGGTAAAGGTTAATTGGAAGGACTAATTGGAAGAGTTTGAACCCTATTTACCTTAGTCCAATACAGTTTATTTTTAATAAAAAAAATTGTACTCGCACTTGCCTACTAACTACAAGAAACTTATTTTGCTTGGTGACGGCGTTCAACAATTGATCGACGATAACTTTTAAACTAATTGCTATTTTGTAGTACTTTTTTTGTAATCAAAACCTAGAAAATCAAGCATGTTTTTACACGAATAGGAAGACTCATGTCCCGACTACTTTTTTTTCACAGGCTGATAAAGTTAAATTTACTGTTATAAATCAGTAATGATGAACTAGAAAAATTATTAAAAAAAATGTTCTGTGTTAAAAAAAAAATTTTATTTATTTATTACTCAACTAATTGATATGTTAATTACAAAAAAATCTATGCTATTTATTGCATATTTTGTTTTAAATTTAACTTTTAAAGTAAATTTTTGGTATAAAACTAAACATTTTGAAAAACGTGATTTTAAAAAAATCAGTCACATATTGGACTAAGGTAAATAAGGTTCAAACTCTTCCAATTAGTCTCCTTTACCACCTCCAGAAATTCCTACATCGTTATCCCAAACACCCTGTATACTCGTTAATGTACGAGTTCACATTTCAACAATATTTAATGTGCACTAGTAGAAAAAATTAAAAATATCATTGAAAACATTAAAGTTTTCTATAGGAAATTTTACCTGAGAACGTTCGCGGAGAGAATTTTCGGTAATTTACGCCCGTAATTTACCGTAATTTTGGTAATAAACTAGTTCCCGCCCACGGATGTTTTTGAAAATTTCTACATAAGTCATGGCT
>JALPQI010023422.1:0-17479 GCA_025490895.1 Thaumatotibia leucotreta
CTTTGGGGGAGGCCTATGTTCAGCAGTGGACGTCTTTCGGCTGATATGATGATGATGATGTGATTTATGTGTACCTGTTTTCAATTGTTTAATTTTAGTTTCATGACGCATTGGTGTTCTACTGTAATGTCATTTAGCTTTTGTTTTAATACATAAATAAATTGTAGAATGGCATCTTGGCTAGGGATGCTGTAGTAGGTACTGTTAATGTAGTAAAACCTACTAATACCTTCTTGATCCTAGCGTTTATTTCCGTACTCTTCATCCCTTACATCGACGCGTCATTGAAACCAAGTGGCTCATAAATCTTAATGGCCCTCACCATTCGACACAAGATGCACTGGACAGATGGTGCACTATATCCTCAGTATCAATTTTTTTTTATACCACGTCAGTGGCAAACAAGCATACGGCCCGCCTGATGGAAAGCAGTCACCGTAGCCTATGGCACCAATTCCATCCAGTCTGGTACCGTGATATGGGCTTCTATGAAAATTGATAATAATATGTGTTACTAGCAATTGTTTTCAAGGATTAACATAAAAGTTCAAATATTTAAATGAATTGTAGAGTTATTTTTATTTCCATCTAACCACCAATGTAACGC
Source organism: Thaumatotibia leucotreta (assembly GCA_025490895.1). NCBI lineage: Eukaryota > Metazoa > Arthropoda > Insecta > Lepidoptera > Tortricidae > Thaumatotibia > Thaumatotibia leucotreta. Next base: position 608 of record JALPQI010023422.1, read on the forward strand.
GTGTACTGATTAGTTGTCTTATTAAATTAAACGCTGCGAGTGGCTGCGATCTATCATTGTCAAAAGCTTCCCTTGCATTTCTACTCACCAAACTTTTTATAGAAAGTTAACTAAATTAAGAATTTGACTTTATAGTCTACTTATGCTCACGGTTTGGTTATGTATATTAAAAGACAAGTCAATGCTAAACTTTCCGGATTTATTTCATTAGTATTATGCTGTCAGCAGGACAATTTGATAGCCATCGCCATGCATGCCCCCTTTAGGGCCACAGGGTGCTTAGACAAGTTGCCAATCGCTAACGCTTAATCGTCAATCGTAAACGAAAGCCAGCTAACTGTCTTTGTCGCACTAATATGCAAGATTGACAGAGAGGGAAAACTACGATACGCTACCAAACGTTAGCGATTGGCAACTTGCTAAGCATCCTGGCGTGGTTGGCACGTCATCCACAGTTCTCGAGACCTTTAAGTGTTCTTGGCGTTCAAAAGGTTAAAAAACCATTATTTATATGTGATATTTCCAATCAAAGTCATAATATGACATCGAAATAGCTGCGGAGCTAAGAAGCCGCGGTTTGCCAACTCGCTGCTGCAATATTAAAAGGTTCTATGTTGCACTTCAGTCAACTTTAAATTTGAACTTTGTCGCACTGACACTTAGTCCAGATTTAATTACCCCAGAAATGTGACATAGAACCCTGTAATATTTGGGTACCGAACTACTGACCTGCGGCGTGCAGTTACCTGCAACCACGACAAAAATATATACGACACGCTTATGTTGTTCTACGTAAAAGTGCAAACATAATGTATCTGCACTTAACCAATCCAGTTCGGTTGGGCAGCGTTCGGGAAACTACGCGATGTCTTTTCTTCCTACATACTGAGGTGCCTTAAGACGAAAGTCTACAATCAATGTCAAAGTCTACTTACGGCGCCGAAACGTGGTCCTTCACCATCGGCCTCATCTCTACTCAGAGTCGCTCAACGATGCTCGGAGTTGCTCAGTGTGATCGAATCAGAAATGAGGAGATCCATAGGCGAACTAAAGTTACTGACATTGCCCTCCGGATTAGCAAGCTGAAGTGGCAAAGGGCAAGCCACATTGCACGCAGAGCAGATGGTCGATGGGGTCGAAAAATGCTCGAGTGGAGACCACGGCTAGGCAAACGCAGCGTAGGACGTCCACCCACAAGATGGACAGACGACCTTATGAAGGTTGCCGGGACACGCTGGATGCAGGTCGCATCTAACCGGTACATGTGGAGGTCCAGAGGGGAGGCCTATGTTCAGCAGTGGACGTCTTATGGCCGAGATGATGATGATGACCACTTAACCAATTGGAAACTAAGACAAAGTGATGTTATAAGATCCTAGAGTTAGAGGATCCTTTAAGGTAGCCCGAATAAATGAAAAGCTGAAAGAGGGGAAACTCCGCTGGTATGAACAGATGGTCACGTAATGAGAAGGGAGGAGAGCTACTCTGTAAAGACTGTGCTTAACATCAAAAGTGTCAAAACACAGCCCAACGGAAGAGGCAGACCACCTGCCACGTGGTGGTCAACTGTTGAGAGGGATCTAAAGGCCCAAGACATTTCACCAATGACAACCCGGGATAGAAGGTCCGGTAGGAGCAAATTCCGCCCTTATGGTTAGCGATAAATTGAGACGTTGTACCATTAAATGATTTAAATGAATGGACACTAATTATGTAAAGTGTGCACTGATTCACAACTTTCCCGTAATAAATTGTTGTTCTAATTTATTTGCAATATATATTATCATGATTCCTGATTTTAGTATGAAGTGACCCCTCTGCATTTCGTGGCGATGTGGTCGACGTGTAATATAAACAATCTCCTACACATCCTTTTACGAATTTTACGGCTTTCAAGTTCATAAATAAGCAATTACATAAGCCTAATGCATGGGGTAAGAGTTAAGGGGCCTCGTTCTCGAATATGGGTTTAACATTTCAAAATTATATCGAAAACGTACCCAGCTATACCACTCGTCGTCACTTGAAAGTAAAAAAATGTAAACAAACCTGCGAACCTGCATAATTTCATAGTCACGCACTTTCCGAATAGGAACAATCTTAGTTTTATCACCAACTTAAAACCTTAAATCTTAAATCTGAAGTCCACATTACATGTTTTTCTAAAATGATTGATATTTATTAGTATTAACATAAAAATATATCTGCGAACGTGTTTCACGATATGTGTTAATGACGTCAAATGCAATGGAAAGTCAGCCATATTTGTTTACCTTTTCTTTACTTTCAACTAAGGAATGGTATAGTTGGTTGAGAACCAAAACTCACGTAACAAATACTTGAAATAGAGATCGTATCTCAGTTCTGATTCAATACTGACATAAGAGGTTGCTAAGAGTAGTGACAGTTTTTATAGTGAGTTTTGGTTGTCAGCCGACGATATGCAGACCATTTTATTTGAAGCTGCCTCCCCAATTTATGTGTGGAAATTTATTACATCCCTTTGAACGCGTTATTTTGAGTAGAAATACATTTTTAAGGGAGGGGGAACTTAATGGCTCCTTATTTGCTTACGCTCCTATCTTTTTAATATGAGATCAGCAGGCCTAGACAAGATGACATTCTTCAATCGTATACGACAAGCGATAAGTCACGTGACCATAATAATGTATGGAAATGGTCACGCGACTTTCCGTTCGAATCCATTTTCATACATTAATTACTTATCGCTTATCGTATACGATGGTCTATGGCTAGGTCCGCTGAGTGAAAGAGCAAAGCGTTGATAGGTATTTATGTTAAATTGATTATGAACTTTTGTTTCCGAATAGGGTCACGAGCTCTTATGATAATGAGTGCGCCTTCTTTATTTATAAGTTGATATCTACTACTTTGGTCTTATAGCTACCCTGATTTTATTATGAGAGTACTAGTAGCAATGCATAATAATTGTTATATATTTTTATTATCTGCATTGTTTTACTATTGAGGTGTTTCTGTAGTATGGGGGCGGGTCACGAAAGAGAGGTTTTTGATATTACCTTAAACAGCTGGAAATTAAAATGAAAAATGCTTTATTTCCTTGTTAAAAGGGTTTACAATATTGAATAACAGTGGGTGAGACTTCTCTTTATTTAAGTATACTGTATTGGGGTGCCCCGTACCTCCAAAACTAATAGTCTTCATAATCTATTTTTTTAGGGATATTTTACCTACATCTACTTACTTACCCCCAGCAAGTATTGTTTGTCTGTTTCGGCCATACCTGTATGTCCATAAGAGTGAAAGGGACCAACAATACATAGCGGCTTGCTATGTTAGTCGACGTTTATGAATAAGGGGGTTACTTGACTTTATATAAACTATGTACATAAGGCTTGAGCAATTAGGCCTTAGCCTAATTGGCTAGTTTACGTATCGAATAACGCTAACGTAAGCGATAATTAACAACTCATTTAATGTATATATGTATGTGTATATACGCTACTGTACGTTATCAATTGATGGGTTAGCCACGTGGTAACGGCGGTAAGAATAGATAAGATGATGTGTAGCATTGACACAATACTGCGATCGCCAACCCGCGTGCCCAGCGTGGCGATTATGGGCACCTACTAATGCGTCCACACGCTCAGGTTGTGGGAGAGGCCTATGTCCAGCAGTGGATTGAAATATTTCTATATTCGGTCGTAATAGTACATTGTGCACCAAGGGAGGTAAGTACGGAATTACTAACGAGAGAACGCCGTTAGGCGGAGGGCTTTTATGACTCGAGTTAGTATTCCGCTTACCGACCGTGATGCATACAATGTTTTTCATCACACTTGCCAACCAAAAAATAAGTTTTAAGACATAATATTATATTAAATGACGTACTGACATTTCTATTACTCCCTAGGGAATTTCACTTTTCTATTACTCCCGCTGCGCGCGCAAACAATGGCGCGCTTAGGCAGCAAGTGTGATGAAAATATAATTACAGTTCCAGGCTATAAAGTTTGCACATCGGTCTGTGGAAAGAGACTCCGGCTTCATAGAGCGGTGTCCCTCTCGAACTTATGTGACGTTTATGCAATATTATTTGTCTCTTTCTAAAGACCCATGTGCTTTTATTTTTAAACTTTATCGCCGGGTACTGAAAAACGGTTAACCATTGATCATTTAACAGCTCTGTCAAAGCATTCATGTTCGAACCTTACATATTCATAAAATGATTTGGTTTTGTTTTTTATATGACGGCAAATATGTTGTTTATTAACATAAAAAATATACAGTCACATTAAAACAAAGTCCCACAAAACAGTTTTCACAGTTTGACTGTGGGATCGTGCAGTCTCTACTCTCTTAAATTAATTTTATAAATTTCTAATATAGCTTTAAATTATTAAAATAATATAACTGACAAGGCAACTTTTCAGCTTTTTACCGAACTTCGCTTTATTGGCTTTAATTATTTTTATAATTAGGTATTAAGTCTAACGAAAGTTTAAATTCAATTATATTCGATTGTTTGTTAAACACCCACCAGCTACTGTTACATAATGCCGCGTTGCGTAAAGCTTGCGCAACGCTATGACCTTCGTCACTTGTATCGGGAGCAAAATAAATGCCACCCGATACAATCGCGCAGATATCCGGGCGGGCGGCAGATAGCACGTTCTCTGTTACACTTGGTATGAGTGTAAGAGATAAAATCATTAGTCTCCAGATACTTTTACGCCAAGTACTCGTACAACGGCATGCTTCAGCTTCAAGAATTGAAAAAAAAACGAAAATGTACTAGTTATTCTGTGTATCTATTAATATTTTATCGCCAATCATGATATAGTGCAGGATTGGTGAACGTTTTTTTTATTGGCCTAGTTTAGAGATTTTAGAGAGTATTTAATACGAATACACAATGAAATCTTCCCTCTTTATAATCTAAAAGTTTTCCTTGACAATATATTATACACGGTGTAACACGACGAAACCGAATAACTTTAACAAATTATTTCTGAGGTAAGAAGCAAAATGTATTTATACGAATCGAGACCGAAAAAACAGAATCAGATATAGGCCAGGGTTTACTTTTTTTTTCCTTCGTACGACCTTCTTACTCAACAAATGGGGGCTATTTGTATTTGTATTTTAAAAAACGTCCCTTTAACAGAACGCATTAATTCCAATAATTCCAAGTAAAAGTCTAAAATTAAACAAAAAGTTGTGACCAACTGCAGCCTTCGCACAAATTGGGACAAGGCTGTTTCCTTAACGATTCTGAGGACGACCTGTTCGTATCTACATGTCACCCCTTTCCTGTGTGGCACATGAAAGGAAAAGTACAAACATACCTATAAATAATTAATGATACAGACTGTTATTAATTTAATGCGACACAGCTATATTTAACTCCCGGAAATGTACGTTTTTAAACTCCAAGGGAATATTCAAAAAGAGAATCATGGGAAAACCTTGAGTATAGCTCCCGATTGCAAGATTAATCCCGTCTTTGAAGTCTCAATAATGTTAATGCAGACATTTGTTTCAAATTTAAACTTGAAATAATTTTGGGGTAATTTTCTTAATGACTCAGACAGTTATGGATCATGACAAGTTATGGATACCATTTTGAACTACTACGTAAAAGTATGAGATTACATTCTTTGATGACACTTGTATGTGAAATCTGAACCCTAGATTCCGAATTCGACATCATCATCATGGTTTCAGCCATAAGACGTCCACTGCTGAACATAGACTTTCCCCTTGGATCTCTACATACACCAGTTGGAAGCTGCATTCAGCGTCTTCGAGCGTCTAGACGATCTTATGGGTGGACGCCCTACACTGCGTTTGCCAAACCGTGGTTTCCACTCGAGCACTTTTCGATTCCGGCCATCTGTTCTGTGTTCAATGGGGCCTGCCCATTGCCACTTCAGCTTGGTAATCCGGAGGGCTATGTCGGTGATCTTTCTTCGTCTACGCTACGGATCTCCTCATTTCTGATTTGATAACGTAGAGATACCCCAAATTCGACAAACCAATGTAATCAAAATATTTAGATAACTTTTTTCCCACCTTTGGTGAAATGGATACAATTTTGCACTATTGCATTTCATTCCATGCCTAACTCGCTCGTTCCCCTAGTTATCAAAATCGCAAACATCGAAATAAATAAATCTCAACCACACACGACCCCATGATAAATTAGTCGAATTCCCGATAAAGTTGCGTTGCAGGCAGGGTTGCCATGTAGAAAAGAAGTCTTGACAAACATCCGAATTGATAAATATCTTATAGCCGAGATTTGGCATAGCCTCAATGACAAGTCAGATCAGAACGTTGCGTTACGAGTATAATCTACAGGCAGTTGGGCACAGGGGAAAATGTTAGCTGAAGACTAATGTTAACTGAAGAAGAATTGATGTGATTATTAAATATATATTTTTTTTACAAATAGATGTTTATTTACAAATGTGTACAATAGTTGGGGAGTAAGGGGAGAACGGATTATAACATCTTGTCCGGCCCAATTGTCAACCTCACCTGCACGCGCCGGATGGCGGCGGCGCGGCGTATACCGTGCCGCGGTGCTCCCTGCTGGACAACGGACGAGGCTCTGGCGACCGAGCCAATGGCGGTATAACCATTCCCCATGCTGGGCAACTGGCTGGGAGAGGCTGCAACGGCCTTGGGAACTAAATAACCCCTAAAAAGACGAATGTAGAAGGACTTTGGGGCCCCACTACATTTTATTTGCCCTTAGTAAAACCATATGTCATGTCCGAATCGAAAAATAGAAAGCCATGTGAACCGACTAGCGCTCGGCGTCGAAGAGTTGCCAGGCTCGATGATGTGAAATCGAAGACTGGTGAAGATCACAATGCGAATATTATGAAAATTACAAAGAAGAAAGAAGAAGAAAGCATTCACTTGTGTACTTGGAACGTCAGGGGATTAAATAAGAAGGGTAAACTTGAAAATGTCATAGCAGAAATGGTAAGATTGAACATAGATATAATGGGAATTAGTGAAACGAAACTAGCCGATAGCGGAAAAATTGACAAAGACGACGCCACGCTGTTCTATACGGGAAACCCACCCGATCAAAAATCTAACTACCATGGAGTGGGAATCATGGTGAGCAAAAAAATTCGCAAGTATGTGTCAAATGTTATTCACCTTACAAACAGATGTATGATGATACAAATCAATGCCCACCCTTTCAACCTAAACATAATACAAGTCTATGCCCCGACGTGTGATGGTGATGACCAAGAAGTGGAAGAATTTTACGAAGGGATAAATCAAATTTTAAAATCAGTTAAATCACAGGATATCAACATATTAATGGGGGATCTTAATGCAAAAGTGGGACAAGGAGCGGAAGGAAAAATTGTGGGGAAATTTGGCTTAGGGGAAAGGAATGAAAGAGGAGACAGGCTGGTAGAGTTTTGTTCCGAAAACAACTTGGTAATTACAAATACATGGTTTCAACATCCCGCCAGAAGGCTTTACACATGGCGATCACCAGCTGATAAACCTTCGCATGTCGTAAGAAACCAGATAGATTTTATTATGATACAAGACAGATTTAGGAACTCCATAACTCAAGTTAAGACATATCCCGGGGCTGATATAAAATCTGACCATAACCCTGTTTGTGCCAAAATGCTTCTAAAGCTAAAGAAATTAAAACCGTCAACCACAACCAAAACAGTGGACTTAAGCCGGCTTAAAGATGAAACAGTTAAAACTTCGCTCAGTGTTAAGCTTAACAACTGTATTAAACCAATATTCGAGAAAGGGGGCAATCCCTTGACAACATATAAAGATCTCGTGACAGAAATAAGAAACATAACATTGGAAGAACTAACTAGGACAAGGACAGGCAAGCAAAAAGAGTGGATGACGGATGATATATTATTACTAATGAATGAAAGAAGGACTTATAAAGACATTAATCAGGATAAATATAACGAAATAGATATAAGAATTAACAGGGAAATCAAAATTGCAAGAGAACAGTGGTTATCAAATAAGTGTCAAGAAATAGAAATACTACAACAAAAACATGACAGTTTTAACTTACACAAACAGATAAAGGAATTCACAGACACAAACAAAAAGAGAACTCCAAGTACAATTATAAATGGAAATGGGAACATTGTTGTTGATAAAGAGGAAACTTGCAAGATCTGGGAAGAATACGTTCAACATCTGTTTAAAGATGAAAGAATATCGACTGAACCCTTAGGTGATCTTAACTTAAAGAGCCCAGTAATACTTAAATCAGAATTTATATCAGCCTTAGAACATATGAAAGGGAAAAAGGCGTTGGGCCCCGATGGGATTGCTGTGGATGTATTGAAACTGATACATGAATATAATATAGATAATTTAGTTTTACTGTTTAACAAATTTTATGAGTCCGACAATATGCTCCCTGAAGACTGGCTCTTGTCAATATTCACACCATTACCTAAAAAGTCCAACGCCAAAACCTGCGGCGATCATCGTATGATCAGCGTGATGAGTCATTTCTTAAAGGTATTCCTGAAAATCATACAATCTAGAATTTACAGGAAAATTGAAGAAAACTTAAGTGAGACACAATTTGGCTTTAGATCCGGACTTGGTACCAGAGATGCATTAGTAGCAGTTCAAGTATTGGTAGAAAGATGTTTAGATGTTCAAGTAGATGTTCACATGTGCTTCATCGATTTCGAAAAAGCGTTTGACAATGTTAATCACGCTAAACTTATTAATATGTTGAAGGCAGTCGGAGTCGATGGAAACGACATTAAATTTGTAGAAAACTTATATTGGGGACAGAGAGCCAAAATCAAAGTTAATGGTTTTCTGACAGAAGAGGTCCAAATAGAAAAAGGTGTAAGACAAGGCTGTATCTTATCACCTGGCTTATTTAACTTGTACTCCGAGATGATATTTAGAAATGCTTTTGATGAACTTGATCTTGGCATCCGTGTGAATGGAAAACTAATCCAAAACATTCGCTATGCTGATGATACTGTCTTGTTCGCTACTAACCCTGAAGATCTTCAACAAATGCTGCAAAAATTAAATAATACACTGGTAGAATATGGACTTAAAATAAACATAAAGAAAACAAAACACATGATTGTCAGCAAATCTCCAGTACAACAAACACTTATTCCATTAACCTTAGATAACAAAATAATAGACAGAGTAAAAAGCTACAGGTACCTTGGTTGTTGGTTAAACGAAGATTGGGAATCGGAGAAGGAGATCCGTACGAGAATTGAAATAGCCAGAAACACGTTTCAGAAAATGAAAAAACTTTTTACCAACAGAAACATCAACCTAAAACTAAGATGGAGACTGGTAAAATGTTACGTCATCCCAATTCTTATGTATGGCTCCGAAAGGTGGACCCTGAAAAAGAAATTAATCGACAAACTAAGAGCTTTCGAAATGTGGATTTATCGAAGGATGCTCAAAATAAAATGGACGGATAGGGTAACTAATGCCAGAGTTTTAGAAATCATGCGAAAAAACTTAGAAGTAGTATCAACAATAAAGAAAAGAAAAACAGCATACTTTGGACACATATATAGAAACAAAAAATATAACCTACTGCAATTAATAATTGAAGGAAAAATCGAGGGGAAGCGCGGGCGTGGTAGAAGACGTACTTCATGGACTAGGAATATAAGAGACTGGTTGGAAGTAGAGAGCTTGCATAGTTTGATTCGCATGACGGAAGACAGAGGGACATATGGACGTATGGTCGCCGACCTCCTGGATGGAGATGGCACTTGAAGAAGAAGAAGAAGTACAATAGTACATACACGGTGCCTCGCGAGGAACCCACATAATTTTAATGCTGAATTCCTGAGCATATTTAGAGTATTTAATGTTATATAAAATTTCCTGGATTCGGCTTGGTTCCAAAGATAATTAACCTTTTTTCGGAAAAAGTTTTTCGACGTAACTCGTCATAAAACTTTTTTTTGATTACAATGCTGCCACAATGTGTTCTAATATTACCACACCTTTTGCCTGACAATCAAAAAATAAGAATAGACTTGACGAAAAAACCTGTCCCTAAAAAAAAACATTTAAAAAAATAGTTTTAACAAATTGTTGTTATGATAAAAAGTATTGGAAATGTTAAAAAGTATTCAAAAAGTCTAAAAAAGATAGAAAAAAAATTTTTTTTTTGTGGAATTTGACATTTGGTCTCATAATATTTTTTGTTTATTTTGATGTCTAGAATGCATAGTTAAAATTATGTGGTTTCCTCGCGAGGCACCGTGTATATAAAAGGTAACGCTATATCTAGAATTGGCCCTTAGCCCTTATAGCATTATACCAGTTATGTCAACCAAATTTTTCGTGATTTCGGATAACAAGTATAGACGCATTAGGAGGTAAATGGGCAAGTGGATTGGAGATCGCAGTATGTCCACTATGATGACGCTGCTGCCCATCAATCTTCTGTCAAAGAATGGCCAGTGACACTTCAATTCCTTAGGGAAGAGTTGGGGTGGTGATAAATGTATTCTTACTGCCGGCTAATAACAAACGAAATCAAATAATAACTGTCTTTTTTAAGTTTGAGGCAAAGAACTGAAAAATCTTCGTTAGTAATTTATGCTATTTTACAAAGTTATATAGTAACGATTTTCAGGTTTGGCAACCCTAGTTGCAGATGTATTGCCGGCGCATGCCCACTTTGCGTAATTGGATGGCCGGGTTTGTCAGCACGCACTTTTCCGCACAAGGGAACAAATTAAGCATTATAGCTTCGATTCCGGGATACGCAAACCGCTTTCAGGACGATTGGTGTGTTAAATTATTCAGAGATTATTGGCTACGTGCTACGACTTGGTCTGCCTTAGTTTGTTTATAAATAAGGTTATGTTTACCAAGTTCGTAGTGGTTTAGATATACACAGATACAAGCGGGATGTATTGAGATAAAATCAATCCGCGATTATACCCTTTTCATGGCAAGATTATTATCTTTAGTAGAAAATACCACTCTGCAGCATCTTTTTATATTTTATATTTAACGTATTTTCTTGTGTTAGTAAGTAGTATTTTCAGGACCATCAAATAAAATGAACGAGATGCTTCAATAGTTGTGCATTGCTCTTTGAAGGCTGGAAATAAAATTTATTTAAAAATTACTTCAACACAAACATTTATTAGAGACTAACTGTTGCCCACGACTCCGTTTGTGTAAATTATGGAATTTTTTGAAGTCACTTGGGGTGGGCAAAACTCAGCTATCTTCTTCTAGTCTCCTTAACTTAAACGATATTAATAAACATTTCAGTGCATCACCGGTAATTCTAGATCCTTCTCTTAAACATTCAACATTGTCATTTCTTGCCTCTACCACACACCCTGACATAGCTAAATTTGGTTGTATTTCAGCGCAGGAGACGCTTTCATATCTCAATTCTATTAAAACGAAAGCCGTCGGTGACGATAACCTTAGCATAGACATGCTTATGCTTGTGGCTGACTACATCTCCCCAATCCTATCCAACATTATAAATTTTTCCATGTCCACGGGTATGTTTCCGATATCTTGGAAACTGGCCCATGTTATTCCTCTTCCTAAAACTCCAAGTCCTACTACCTTCTCCCAATATCGTCCTATCTCCATTCTCCCAGTTTTGTCCAAAATTATCGAGCATTATGTGCATCGTCGCCTTCTTTCCCATCTCAACAGACATTCTTTATTTAACCCTCTTCAATCGGGATTTCGTCCCGGGCACAGCACAGTTACGGCTTTGGTTAAAGTCACCGACGACATTCGTTATAATATAGAGTGTAAAAAGCTCACAGTCTTGGTCCTGCTTGACTTTAGCAGCGCATTTAATACAGTAGATTTCGACATCCTCCTTGGTATTCTCCGCACTGTTAACATTTCACAAACCTCACTGTCGTGGTTTCGCAACTACCTCTGTGGCAGGCGACAGTGTGTTAGAGTCGATGATAAAATGTCCGACTGGTGTGAACTTACCGCTGGAGTCCCTCAAGGTGGTGTGCTTTCCCCACTTCTTTTTTCCGTTTTTATAAATGGTATCACTACGGCACTTAAATCATCATACCATCTTTACGCAGACGACCTACAGATTTATGCAGCGGCTAGTATTTATGACCTACCTTCATTAATTTGTCAAATTAATTCTGATCTGGATTCTATACGGTGTTGGGCGTGTAAGTTTGGTTTGAAAATTAATCCAAAAAAATCGCAAGCAATTGTTATTGGCAGTCCTTCCTTTATAGGCAGGCTCTCAGAGGTGGTGGTACCTGACATTATTTTCGACGGAACTCCTATCCCCTTCTCCTCTACTGTTCGGAATTTGGGTATCACCATTGACCAGACGCTATCTTGGTCGCCACATATTGCGGAGGTTAGTCAAAGACTTTTTGGTTCTCTTCTCTCACTTCGACGTTTGCAAAATTTCCTTCCTTTTCATACCAAACTTACTCTGGCTCAGTCTCTGTTGCTCCCTCTCCTTGACTACGGTGACGTTGCGTTTTTAGATCTCAGTGAAGAACTGCTCAATAAGCTGGAACGTTTACAAAATGTTTGTATTAGGTACATATTTGGTCTTCGCAAATATGATCACATTTCGAGCTTTCGGTCCCAACTTGGTTGGCTTCCGATCCGCCAGCGCAGAGATGTGCATGTCCTGTCGCTGCTATTCAAAATACTTTTTAATCCTACCTCTCCACCTTATCTTACTGAGAGGTTTAGCTATCTGGCAGTAGGTAGTGGTCACCGTTTGCGGTCAAGTAATAATCTCACGCTAGCTATACCTCCAAATAAGACGCAATCTTACGCCAAATCTTTCACGGTGCGCGCTGTAAAGCTGTGGAACAAGTTGTCATTACCTCTCAGACAGTCCCAGTCTGTGGCATCATTCAAAGCAAATCTGAAGAAGACGTGGCTCTCCAATCAACTTTGATGTTTGGTGATTTCGTTCATTACTCACATTTTTATAATAATCGTGGTATTATATATAATATTTATGTACGTTATTATGTATTTTATGTATTGTATAATAAAATTTATACGTGTATTCTATTAGTTTACGGATAGTGTAAGTTAATTCATATTTGTGCATCTTGTCAGTTTGTCTATCTAAATTTTTATAAGTATCCACTCAGTTTCTCAAAGGTTAGCTGGAAGAGATCCCTTATAGGGATAAGTTCGCCTTTGTACCTATATATCTGTATAATTGTGTTATAACTTGTTTGGTGTACAATAAAGTGATTTACTACTACTACTACTAAAACTACACACAGTTTTCCGGAAAAAATCTATTCTATCCCCCTTATTCAAGAGCATCTAAAACTTAGCAACCTTATAAGTATTGTTTGTCTCTTTCCGTCTTATCAATATTTGTTTATTAGTAAGAGTGCATGACTTCACCCAAAGAATCTAAAATACTGAAATTATAAAATTGTTTACTTTAGCAGTACGTAACGTAAACCAGGCAGACATACCCCAATTTTAATATTGGTAGTATTCGTAGGTAGACGAGTCACGTGCATTTCCATATTTGGGGAGCAAAATGAAACATTAGACCATCGGAGAACCATAAACCGTTTCAGTGCGATCGGTGGCATAATTTATGCAACGCGTCCCAGACAGCCGTGGCCGCATTATTCATTCGCGGATTATTGCTTCGCTCCCTGCCTCCTCCAAGTTATGGGACCCTGGTACAACTCGTTTGCCAATTAATTGATAGTAAATTCTGTGCCGTGCCGTGTGGTGACAGCAGTCAGAATACATTTGTCACCACCCCCAACTCTTCCCGCGGGAGTCGTAAAAGTCGACTAAGGAATAGAAGTGTCACTGACCATTCTTTAATTTGATTGATGATGGGCAGCAGCGTCATCATGGTGGACACATTACTGCGATCGCCAATCCGCATGTGATTATGGGCATTTATCTCCTAATGCGTGTATACGCATAGTTAGTAAAAAAAAAAAAGTAGGAGAGGCCTACGTCCAGCAGTGGACTGAGACAGGCTGATGATGTAAATTCTGTATAAATAATAATGTACATGTGCAATTGTACACCATTCGTCAGTTGAAAGTAAAATAAGGTAAACAAATATGGCTGACTTTTTACAGCAGTTGACGTCTTTGACACATATCGTGAAATACGTTAGCAGATATATTTTTATGTATATCAATAATTTTAACAAAACATGTACGTGAACTTCAGGTTTTAGGTTTTAAGTTGGTGATAAAACCAAGTGCGTGATTATGAAATAATGCAAGTTTCCAGGTTTTTCTTCATTTTTCATTTTCAACTGACGAATAGTTAAAACCTACTTGAACTAACTAGACATACGTGGGTTGGCAAAATTGATTCGTACCTATTGCTTTGGCCAGTAAGTGAAATTCCACCTAGGAAGACTCATACCACACCCACGGGAAGAATTGGGATGCTGACAAATGTATTCTTATTTCCGTCACCACGCGGCCAACAATAAAATATTGTCTAAGAATAAATAAACCATCTTACCCAGCAGGGTATTTGTAATAGAAAGTATCATGTTTTTTTTAGTCCATATAAGCCTATTTCACTGCAGGCAAAAGGCCTCTATCTTTGATCTCCGCAACTCCCCATTACGTGTAAATACTGGCTAATTGCTGCCTGGCCAATTTTCTATCAAATTTATGAAAATTATACTCTCTCACTAAGGTAGCTTTTAAAGGCAAAATCAAACGATTATTTCATTTCGAATAGCTCGAAACTCTCTTCAAACAAAGTCCAATTCCAAGTAGGTACACCAATTAAGAAATAAAGACCAAAATTCATGGAAAATACAGTGAATTATATTGTGAACTGAATAAACTATTTGGTAGGAAAGTAATTTGTTCTGTACAGTCGTCAGCGAGACGATATTTTCCAAGATGGCCGAAGCTAAAATGCAATTACCTGATAAAAGGTATTCGAAGCGGTGATAACACTTTTTAGTCTAGCAGTCTATCTAGACTGATGGTTATTGTTATTGCCCAAGAAAGGTAGAAATTGACTTTTCGGTTTTTCGTCCCTAATAATAAAATGGATGGCAATTTATATTATCTTTAGGCGTAACGTAAGTCAGATAGTAAAACTGAATGAGATTACGTAATATTTACAGTAGAATATTTTTTATTTGTGAATTAAAAAAGTATACTGTGTATAACAAAAATGACGGATGCATATAAGTCGATTTAAGATCACAATATCGCGATTTTTTTTATTTTGTTTGAACTATATGCTTACCATGTAAACAACCGTCCAGCTCCATACAAAACTAGTATAAGTATTATGAGTAAAAAAATATATTTTATCGATACTGAATGAGCACTTAATCGGATTACCCTACATTTGTTACGGTTCGTCACTTCTAGTTAGGCCCGATACCTGTAAGTTTTTAGGTAGGTAAGTAGTAGCTATACTATGGCTGGGATTACAGCTACACACTAAAATGAGAGATGAATATCACTATCTTATTCCTTCTTATAGCTCCGTCCTTACAACTGACAACAATGAGATAGAGATATTCGACAAGAAATACAAGTCCGACCGTGTGCCTAGAAGTCTGAAGACATACTAGGTTTTAGACTCAGCTGAATTGACCCTCAGGTGTTCTCGGCATACTGTTTAATGTTTAATTATGAACAAAGTCGAGCCACCTAGAGCCATAGGGAGCTCTTAAGCATGGAACAATATGGCGTTATTATTTTACAGGAGCTTACAGTTCATTAGATATTGTAGTGTATGCTCGGGCATTACTGGGAACACTGTAGCCGAAGTTATTACATTTGGTATTCTCTTTATATTGCTTCGTATAGAGGTAGAGGCTAGGTAGAAGTATAGTCAGGTATTAATGTAGTAGTTTTTAGGTCATACGTGAATTGGAAAGTACTCTCAGTAAGGTAAGAAGATTACCTATATGACTTAGTGTATTTTTTGTGTAGAAGTAGGCTCCGGAGTAGGCTTCTAGGATGAACAGTACGTTTTTAAATTAAATTTTGATAGCTTTAAATTGTTCGTAAATAATATAATAATATATTTCAGACAAACTTACAGAACTCATACTCAATAATGATATTGTATAGCTGGAGAGCCAGTGAACCCTGAGAGTAACGGTCTTCCTGTAAGGTTAGAAATTTGTATACTAACGGTTTATGGAATTCTAAGAGCAATAGCCATGACCTGGCAGGCGTCAGCCCTGCACGTCATCAGGCCCTTTATTTTTTGAACTGTTAAGTAAATTGGATTTCAAAACTTGTTTCTGTAAGTTTGAAAAATTTAGAGGATAAAGTTAATTTATAGTACGTCTTTAAAAAAAAATTGACAGGCGATTACAATAAGCAGAAGTATATGACAGATCGAATAGAAAACGCACAGTTGATGACGTAAAATAAAACTCAAAATTTATACTCGAAATTTTGATATGTTTTCAAATAAACGTCTCAGAGTAAGTATGTACAATGCCAGGCGGTTTTGAACAGCATAAGACCTTGCCAGGCGAGGGGACAGGTGCACCTCTCAATCGCACGCCCTTAGGAACTACTCTACTACTAGCGACTAACTAGCGATTACTCGCCTGTATTTTTTTTAAAGATGTAAGTACAATAAATAAACTTTATCTATTAAATTTGTTGTGTTACGGTCGAAGATACTGTCTCCTCTTGGTGTGAACTGACTGCGGGGGTTCCTCAGGGCGGGATTCTCTCTCCTCTACTTTTTTCTATATTTATAGACGGGATTACTAAATCTCTGGCTTCTTCATACCACCTTTACGCAGATGACCTGCAGCTCTACTCTTCGGCCAGCATCGGAAGCGTTGAGGATCTAATGAGCCTGATTAATAGT
>JALPQI010023423.1:0-18811 GCA_025490895.1 Thaumatotibia leucotreta
ATTAAAGCGCAAAGAATAATCTGTCATCTACATGATATGATTTGGGTATCAAATTAAAGCATTTTGTATGCCGATTGCAAATATATATACAAGTTATATGTTTAAGAATATGTTTGAAGAGAAAACTCGAAATGTTCTACATCGCACTATTGAAGTTTTTCTTCAATGCCTAAGCCGTGACAGGACTGTCACCCTTGACACATCTTCTTGAACGCTAAGAAGTGTGTATGAAACAGATAGACTGTATGTACGCGCTTGTGGTCAAGGGGTAAATTGCACGGCTGCTACGCAGCGGTCGTGGGTTCAATCCCCGGCTCGTAACCGATGAGTTTTTCAAATAAAACTTATATACGATATATCGTTTGATATACAGTACCGGTCAAAAGTTTAAGTTCACTCCATGATTTTGATACAAAATAGACTTTCCGTGATATTTTTTTTCAGTGTTAACGGTAAAATTTCAAGAGCTAGTTAATATTAATTTCCCATGGAATCTGAACAATTTTATACATTGGATCCGATAATAATTCATAGGCAAGTAAAGTTGTCATATTTTGATGATGACATGACTACCAAAAGCTGCCACAGCTGCCTCAGTTGTCTGAACTGTTCGAAAGTAACGGTTAATTACGTAGGTTGCCCTGAAAGTTTCGGGAATCGGAAAAAATACGCATTTTAATGAAATAAAAGTACTTTTATTGTTTTTCAAAGTATTCTCCTTTGTGTTTAATACACTTTTTCATTCTCTGAAACCAGTTTTTAAAACAGTTATTGAAGTCTGAAGTGGGGGTTGACAAAATGGCCATTTTATAAGCGTCGACTGCTTCTTCCGCGGTCTGAAAACGCTGACCACGCAACCGATTCTCTATTTTCGGGAAAGTAAAAAAATCGTTGGGACTTAGGTCGGGGCTGTACGGAGGATGGTCCAGTAATTCGACGTTTTCGCCCTTCAGATAGTCGTCTGTTTTCTGAGCGGTGTGAGGGCTGGCATTATCATGGTGTAGTATAATACGGCGGTTAGGGTTAGTTTTTCGCAGTTCAGCAAAAACAATCGGTAAACAAACGCCTATATACCAATCGGCATTGACAGTTCTTCGATCTTCAAGAGCGATAGTCGCCACGAGACCCGATTTGGAGACAAACGTAGCTACCATTTTTTTGATCGTGCTGCGAGAACGAACAACTTTTATCGGCTTCGGTTCGTCTTCGTAAACCCAAACTCGAGATTGGTTTTTCGATTCAGGCTCATATGCGTAAATCCATGATTCGTCACCTGACACAATACTAAAAACGGCATTTGAGCTTCCTCCATTAAATCTTTTTAAAGTTTTGCGGCACCAATTGACACGTACCGTTTTCTGGTCGTCAGATAACAAGTGAGGAATCCACCGGGAAAATAACTTCCGCACGCCCAACTCTTGTTGTAAAATAACTTGTACCTGACTCATTCCAATGCCTAAAGTCTCCTGAATCTCCCGATATGTAACATGCCTATCTTCCTTTATCAGTTGGCGAACAACATCGATGTTTTGATCGGTAACGGCCGTTTTCGGTCGACCCTCACGTACGTCATCCGCAAGAGACACACGGCCACGTTGGAATTCCGAATACCACCTGTATATGGTCGTCTTTGAAGGTGCTTCACTACTAAAAGCAATAGTTAATCGGTCTCCACATTGTTGTTGTGTTAATCCACTTTTAAAGTCATAATAAATCATTGCTCTAAAGCTCTGTCTTTCGCGGGACAGCTCCATTTTCACCAGCGACTCAACGACTTTAAAAAACAATTGAAAATCGGACATTGTTTTTTTTTTCTAAGTGGCCAGTGTTTTCGAATAATGAGACTATGCTTGTAAGGAAGAGGTATAACACATGTCAAATATACGTTCCTAAGTATTAAATTCCCGAAATTTTCAGGGCATCCTACGTAATAAGAAATAGCTCAATAATCAGTCATAATTATATTGGTAAAGAATTGAATTGAATTGAGTTGGAAACAAGTGTCGACTTAAATGCTGGAAAAATGAAATCGACTGTTTGTGCTATCATTGATAGCACAAACAGTCGATTTCATATCAAAATCGTGCTGTGAACTTAACATTTTAGTCCAGTAGGTTTATGATGGTACCGTGTTTAATCGTATATCGTTGTTGCCATCCGGTTCTAACAAGGTATGTAAGTGCGAAAGTGATGCGTAGAGCGATAAATACATAAAACGGGACCATCACAAGCCACCAATACTGTGCAAAAAGTGCTTTATGGTGAAGGAAAACATCGTGAGGGAACTTGCATACATCTGCGAAGAAATTCAAGGATGTATGAGAAGTTCCCAACAAGTATTAGGCCAGCGTTGCCGAGAATGGCCAGAATACAATATCAAAAATAACGTACGATATGGTTCGCATATCAGAGGAATGTCCCTAAAATACAATCACTATTGTGATTGTATTTTAGCAATTGTAGCCAAAAAAAATTGCTTTACGTATTGTAACATGCGCATAAAATTTAAAACTTGAAACATCTTAAGAATATGATCTCTTAATAATTCATATCTTGAAATATATTAATAATATGTACCTATGTAGTTTGCGAGATAAGAGACATTTAATATGGGCCGGTTTTTTCATCCAAAATATGAGCCTAAAATTTTTGTTAAATGTCAAATTAGTAATTAAGCAAACGATAGGTACAACAACGTCACTAGGAAACGAGTATAGTCAGACATATGGTGCTGGAGAGGAACACTAAGGGGGGGGGGGGCAAGGTTTTGAACGTTCTGCCGCTGGCTTTTGGTCAGATCAGCAGGGTCAGATTTGGCCTTAACATTTGCGCAGGGGAGTTGGTATGAATGAAGGCAGGTTGGCCTGGAAACTTTAGTCTCACGCAGCTCGCAGGCAAGCGCGCTGGGTGGCCGCACTCCGCATTTTCTCAAAAAGATTTTTGGGCTTCGTTTTAATGCTACACTTTTCAATTGTATAGCGAAGGAGCGCTGGGCTCTGGTAGCTTGGTCTTCGGCCTTGCAAGCCGGCGCGCCTTTAGGGGACACTTCGGGCCTCGGGGGGCCTTACGCGGAGCACGGTTTACAGCCTTCGCAGGTTGTGGAAACAATCGTCGGGTCTGCAGATTTCCGATTCGTTTTCATGTTACACTATTCCATCACGTAGTGTGGTAGCGCTGGGCTCTGGCTTCGATTGTTAAGGCAGTTAAGAAGGACGGTTGTACCACTTGGGCTCGCTCGTCGGGACTCTGACCATCGGGATTGCGCTTGAAGCACCCCGATAGTTACGCTCCAGGCCTTCGGCCCTTCTTCGGCCTTGCTTTAAATTTCTGCCAAGTGACACTTCGGCCCTCTTAGTTAAAGTCTGTGCCTCTGGCTCCGGTGGTCCGGGCTGGGGGCTCGGCTTCTGGCCTCGCAAACCAGCGCTTGTCTAAGGAACGAATCGGGCCTTCGGCCCTACGCGGAGTACGTCCTATGGCCTTTGCAGGTTGTCGAAACGATCGTCGGATGCATTTTAACGTTACACTATTCCGTCGGCTGATGTGGTAGTGCTGGGTTTTAGCGGCTCGGCCTTCCGCCTCGCGAACTAGCGCGCCTCTGAGTGCCGCTTTTGGCTCTACGCGGAGCTCGGCTTTAATTCTTCGTTGGAGTTCGAAGCGAACCGTTGCACCTAGGGCCCTCCGGTTCGATTATTAAATTAGTTAGGAGGGACGGTTGTACCGTGTGGGCTCGCTCGTCATGCCTTGGGCCCTACGCGGATGTCCGTTTTTTAGATGCTGGGGTATTTGAAGAAGCATGGTAGTTCAATTTTCTCGCAGCTCGGCCTTCGGCCCCGATTTAAATTTGCAAGCGACGTGCTTGGGCTCTCGAAGTGAAGGTCCGGGCCTCCGCGAGCTCAGTTTTCGGCTTCCTACCCTGAAGCTCACCCTTCGGACTCGCTCAACATAAATTTAAACTGGTTCCAGTAATGTTCCGGCCCTCACGTCGCGTGCCCTTCGGATTCTCCCAAAATTAGCGGGATGGGAACTCCTCGTGCTCCCGGGGTGAAGCTTAAGCCCTCTGCGAAATCGGTTTTTGAAATTCTATCCAACTTTCAGGAATCTCCAGATTCACTAAAAGGTTTCAAATAAATAAAATAATTAAAAAATTAAAAAACACGACTGCTGTTTTAAGCGAACTTAAAAGTAACAAATAATTCCTTTTTCATGTTAATTCTTGTTAGCGTATCTACATAATAATAGGCGCTTGTCTTATTACTTACTATTTTTTTTTCGATTGCAGTCGGGGAACCTCCATATATTTATAATATATTTTCCACAATGAAAGGTTCCCCGACTGCAATCGAAACAAAATATAGTAAGTAATAAGACAAGCGCCTATTATTATGTAGATACGCTAACAAGAATTAACATGAAAAAGGAATTATTTGTTACTTTTAAGTTCGCTTAAAACAGCAGTCGTGTTTTTTAATTTTTTAATTATTTTATTTATTTTTCAAAGATGTTCGAAATTTGAATGTAATAATATTATCGAAAACGATAATATTATTTTTCTCAAACTTGCTACGGAATGTTGATGTTACTTACTTTAAATTAAACCTGGAAATACTATGTATCCGGTGTCATGTGCTAAGATGATTATGTAAAGAGATTTCATGTATTTATTTCACACCTAGGACTGCAAACAAACTGTCTTTTGTTTTGAAACGTCAAATTGGGGACACTAGGCCTTGACATTCAGCCACAGAAAAAAAATAATCTTATAGAATTAATGTCTATACCACCAGTTAAAAAGATACATCAAACAGATTAAAAAAAAATTAGGCGCGAATGTTTTTTTAATGTTTTACGATACTGTACCGGTTTATTTACAACTTAAATAGTATGGTTCGGCGAAATCAGTTCCTTTTATTTCATGGCAAGTTTGAGAAAAGCACTATACAAATCTCGGCGAGAAACAGGGTTACAGGCCGCGTATCCCTATCTGGCCTCAGTTCCTTCGGCCAGATATATCTACTTGGCCTGTAACCCTTCGTTTCCCGTCCTCTATAGTAATGTACTATAGTTATAATACCACTTTCACAGATAAGACATTTATTCTAACAAGTCAGTCTATTTTTATGGTGGTCATAATGTGCGGTTTTTGAACGCATCATGGATTGTTTATGATATTTGGGTAGATAAAACAATGTTTGATAGGTACTGACGAATAGTACAGTCCGTTAATTTACAAAGAAATCTAGATACAATTACCTACCCATCCACCTCTGTCTCATTACGAGTATAAGAACTGAAAATGAAATATGAAAACACATTTAAATTTGACTTACGGAAAGCTGTTAACAACCAGTGACAGCAAGGTAAACAATCACGAAAATAAATCTGCTTTTCACTTATGTTTATGCTTCATAATAATGTTTACTGCATATATAAACCATGTCAACAGCAGCTTGATTAACACTTCGCTTAATTATGTAAATTAACCTTTATAAGTAGGTACATGAGGTAAATATTTCTCTCTCCCTTGTGAATCCATATTTATTCGCTTTGCGTTACTTAAATATTTATTAAAGGAATGAATAAATGAGAGACTTATGGATCCCAGTGATTTTTGACCCGTATTCTCAATTTAATTTCTGTTTTTATTTCTTAAGATACATTTATGCTTTTGTACAGCTGTAAACTGGGTTTTTAAACCTTGAATTGAATCTACGAAAATAATTGCTTTTTTTTGTCGGCGACCTGCGTAGCCTTAAAATAGATAATAATTATACCGGGTGGCCCATTCAAATCGGTCAGTATGGGAAAGTCTGAAACTATAAGACATAAGAATATTTGTTCTTAGGAACCATGTCATCGATTTTAAAAATAATGAAAACTACGTTGATAAATATAAAAAAAAAAATCTTAAGATTTACACAACAAACACCTAGTAAAATAAATTGAAGTATATGAAAACAATGAGTTCCTTTCATTTTAGACATCAGGTTTCTTAGAGACATTTACAGCTTAAGACCTACACAAACGATATCTAAATAAAAACAGTGTAAGTTTTTTGTTTTCAAAACAACCGGGTTCGATTCCCTAGCTGGGTACAGTTTTTTTTTCAAATGTATGAATGCAGTTTTTCTTTTTATCAAAATCGGTGACATAGTTCCTAAGAACAAATCTTCGTATGCCTTATAGTTTCAGACTTTTCCATACTGACCGATTCGAATGGGCCACCCTGTATAATTACAGTCTGATAATAAAGCTGGTCACCCGTTCGAATCCCGGTAAAGGCATTTATTTCTACATTCATCATTATAACAACTTTGTTATTTAGATATAGGCAACCGTCGCATTTAGTATCAACAATATCAACATCGCACGACTTAGGCCCTGATTTTTCTGGCCGGCGTCCGACGCGAATCCGCCGCCGACGACGTTCGATCGTCCGCGAAAGTTTGAAGGTGGTTTCTATAGCACGTCGTCGGATACCCGCTGCCAGCCGCTCTCCTCCAAACATTCGCGAATAAAACATTCGAACGTCGTCGGCGGCGGACACGCGGAAAAACCAGGACCTAAGTGAGATGACTGTTGGAGTAGATCGAAATCGCGCTAAAATAAAGAAACGACAGGAGTCGGTGATGCCGAAAATAAACAATCATTGTACCAATAATTATGAAGCAATATACCTAGGTTATTTATGAAGTTATGATACTTAGTTATAACATACATATTTATCTACCCATGCCCATTTAATTACTATCCTACCTAGTACCTGTCCAAGTGTCCATCTAGTTATTACATTAATAGCAAATAACGCAAGAGTACCTTTTGAATTGTGTCAATTTATTTGATCTTTGTTCTTTAAAGAATTCGAGAGATAATTGAGTAAATTGTTATTATATACGTACCTAATTTTTCATGATAATAAGATACTTTTATGTTCTTATAGGCTCCTACTTTCGGACGTCATTGTTTCCAGTTTGAAATTGAATTTAGCTACACGGTGTAAAACACGATACGAGTATTTTGAAACAAATTACACATTTATCATCAACATGCCGCTCGAACTTATAGAAAAAAAAACGAACTGTCCCTAAATAATATCCTCCAAATGTCCGTTTTAACCCAATTTGTTTATAAAATCTCATTTGACCGACAGAAGGTCTGGTTCATATCCGGGGCGGTAATGAAGGCCAGTGTGAGACGCGGGTTCGTGACACGTTCATGATGTCGCTAGTAAATGGGACAAGTTTGAAATTTCTCCAGGAGAAACAAGTCAAACTGGATGGTATTTTGAACTGCTACTTATTGTATGAGAGGTTTAATTTTTTTAAGTGGCATTGAGGTTAACGTAAAATATTTGAAAAATAAAATTTAAACGAAGGTAACAATTACTTATAAAATTATAAGTATACCTCGATATTTTTCTAGCAGGAACGAGGGATTGACAAAATTAAACATCGACATAATTGTTGGCGAGGAGTACACCCTGTTTTCATAAAAATACTAACTTCTTAATTTCATAATACAGGTAACCAGAAATGCAGGACCCATTTAGGCTTTGTTTTAATATCTAATACTTCATATTAATTATTTCCTCTGGCTTTAAAGTATATTTTATTAGTCTTTGTTATTTTGATGAGTACCAAAAATAAGATATGAGAAAAATAATGTATTATTTTGAGTAGGTATGATCTGCTTTCTTAATATTATTGAGCTACGGTAAATTATTTTTTTTACATTTATTTATCACTTTAAGACTTATCGATAACAGTTATGTCGATGTTTAATTTTGTCAATCTCTCGTTCTTGCTAGAAAAATATTGAGGTATATTTATATAAGCTTTATAATACCGCCATCGAAATACGACATCAACAAAAGTCTAGGAACCTAAAATGTTACCATTTTTGATGTTTCTTATCAGTGAAAATGATGAATATCCTTAATTTAATAATCTTCTCTTATTAACAATATCAAATTCAATATTTCTATAGGAGATTCTAATTGACTGTTCATTGTTTCATTGTACCAATTCGTAATACCTACCTAATTGCTTAAGATCGACAGTTATTTTTGGTTTGCAAACATAAAATGTAAATTTCCGAACCGTCCAGTCACATCGTCAGTTTTATAATGTGAATTAATGTAAAATGATGAAATTGGGACACTTTCGCTGTTAATCATACCAGCACCCCGCCTGTCGACGTAGTGTCACCGAAAGCGTTCGACTGCAAATTTCCCGCTCTATTGACTGGTGATTACAAAGTACATATTGATATCTAGAAAAAAAATGTCGAGTGATTACAAAATAAAACCGTTTAAAAATTACAAAAACATAACCTTTATGATGTAAATACTTGTAATATGTCATTCCTTTTCTCATTGAGACAACTAGAATCAAAGTATCAGATCGAAGCAGGTAAAATGGAGGTACTATTCATTAGCAATGGTAGTCATAGCCAGTATTCGTGTCGCAAATAATATTCACTCTCGATATTAACCTGTACCTAGAGGATATACTACGTATCCGTAATATCGCCTCGCCTGCAATTTCTCTGCCACTAAGGGTCCAATCCGTTCTCCCTAATTCCATTTGGTCGCTGTGATAAATAATGTCTCCCGACAGCCGCTAAGTGCACGTAGCTGCGGGTCACATTATGTGAAAATATACCTGTGCTAATATTGCCATGGTGGTATAAGAATGTATTTAGTGTGTTTACGTTACAAATTTTAGTATATGTAGATAATGAAGTCTCCCAACTCCTCCTGCGGGTGTCGTATGAGTCGCCCTTAGTCGATTGAAGTGTCACTGACCATTATTTGATCAAAGATTGATGATGGCCAGCAGCGTCATCATAGTACACATTACTGCGATCGCCAATCCCCTTGCCCTCCGTGGCAATTATGGGAATTTACCTCCTAATGCGTCTATACGAATAGTTAATAGGAGAGGTCTACGTCCAGCAGTGGACTATAATAGGCTGATGATGATGATGATGATGATGATGAATGAAGTCTCTATTGTACAGAACAGGGTTATATTTTCAAAATGACGGGCATTTGACCGGTCCTTGTTTATTAGTAGGGTAGAATGGGTTTGGTACTTATATTAATAATAAATTAAAACCTCCACAAAGAATACTAGGAAAAATATTGGTTGGTTGATTAATAAAAACTATATAAAAATGAACATCATCTTTATTCCATACGTAGCTTGCTGTAAGACTATTACAATGTAGGTATTTACAACTTTAACAATGACAATACTAAGGTATATCACATACAATGAATTATATTATTTACAATGATTTAATAGTACATTTTAACTGCTTAGAGTGAGGCAACAATTACTTATTATTATGGATCGTGGACGAGCTAAAAACGATTGAATCTTTAGACAAAAATAAAGAATACTATTGTTTAAAACTACGAAATGAAAGGCTCGATAAATAATTAACTGTTAGAACTACATAATATAGGAAAATCCGAGACACTTACACAAATGGAATGAATGATAATTTGGCAGATTGACGATATCATGGCCACATGGTGTCACTGAAATGTTCGAGTTTAAAGTCCACCAAATTCTAACTCTAATTATTCCCCAAATAAATTACGGGAATTAAGAGTTTTGATACCAGAATATATTTTTCTTATGCACATATTGGAGATTCAAGGAAATATGTTCAAAATATACGTAGACGTGACGTCCACTCAGCTCGGATTTACAAAAAACACTTAAATATATTTACCTACACTTACCCACAATAAACGATAATGCCAAGGTGCGATATAAAATGCAGTCTATACAATGTTATTCAAATTAAACAAACATAGTTTATCCTTCACTTTGCCCAACGTTTACGAGATTTTGGTTTCATTAAATTTATTAGTTTAATCAAAATTGTGGGAACATGTGATAGCTAAAACTTAAAGTATCAAAATATTAGCGCCAGCCTACTATACTTATTTTTTTAAACCATAAAGTAGAGATACCACAAGTAAATAACTGTTAACAAAATTTGGTTGGTCAGAATCCATGTTCATTATTAAGACTACAAAATTTATCCACATCGTCAGGATAAAATGAATTCAACGAATGACTTCAACAGAATTAATGAAACACCAAAATACTCCGCTATGTGAAATTTGAAGCGTGTGCAACATACTAACGGTACCTAAAGTTTGTGGAAAATACTGTCTGAAATATTATAAACCTTCATAAAAGAATCCTTGCATTCGTTCTACAAATCTACAATGGTTGTCTATTGTAGGTAAACATCGAAGTAAAAAATGAGTATTGACAAATAATAAAATATAATACCAGTAATTCATAATGCAACACAAGTTGTATTTAACACTTTGAGCGCGGGGAACTCCCGAGGGGAGTTCTCTGTGGGAGGTCCATTTTCGCTACAAAGCGGAAAAATCACGGGACGGGCTACGAGCGTAGCACTCGTCCGCAATGAAAGTGTTAAGTTAATAAAAACCTTCAATCTGTCATTGGGAGCACAAATCTGCGACGTTTGTCAGCTTTAATTGAAGGATTAGAAGAACTCTTTAACTACACATTCGTGCCTTTTTGCTAATAGATGTTGTACACCTTATAATATTATTATTGTAAATTAATGAGCATTGAAAATGTTATTGATAGGTACTTACAACCTACACAGCCGTGTCAAACCTATCTCCTGTAGGTAACTAAAAAAGCATAGTTTTTAGGAAAATTACTTCAAAGATATTTTTTCGCTGTTATTTCAGTAACAACAAACGAAAGTGAGGATAAAATTACTTTCACAGATTTCTATTATCCAAACGTTACGAAAAATAAATTAATGTTTTTCATTATATATTTTTAGTTAGGCATATGTATATGCTATAAAGGAACTCCTTTGCCCAACTAGGCATGACAGTCTCCCCATACAAATTGCCCTGTTTTGCGATGCCCTGCCATGTCAAGATACATGACATAGGCGCAACAATAAGAGCTAATTTTGGAATACCTCTCATTCTTAAGTCGTGTAAGCAGTTACAGGAGATATAATTTGCTATAAGTATGCGTTATGGCAATCTCATGTAACTATTAGTTATATTAGTTTAGCACAACACGATATAGTAAAAAAAAATGTTACAAGACTTGTGTGACAAGCACGTACGGGGTATATATGTAACTCAAGTTGCAGGAGATAGGTTTCACGCGGCAGTACATAGAAAAACAAATCCTCCTATATTAAAATATTTCAAGAACAAATTATACTTGAAAAGTGTATCCTGTAGGCTTATGATGGTATCGCGTCTGTTCGTTTGTCGTCAAGGTGCATTCAAACCAAAAGAGCATTCGCTGTTCTATCCCCCGTTCTACGAAAACAACCAATCACCTTTTGTGTAACGATCGGATTTCGTAGAGTGGGGGGTTAGAATAGTGAATGCTCCTTTGGTTTGAATCACAGAATTAGATTTGGATCGAAGAAACAAGTTCATTCATTTGTATGGCGGCCGAGCGTGTCAGATTTTGTGCTGAAGTTGTTACTTGCCTATGATTTTTAAATTTGTCTCAGGCCCTTGAGTATTCATATTTTTTTGTGTTGTTGCAATTAATATTACTTAAGGAGGCATTATTAATGTTTTTGTTCACTTCAACTTACAAAATTTGACGCCCGACAGCTGCAAACTGCGATTAAAGACGGACAACTCAGTAGATTTTACTGAGTTCATTTGACACGCTAAGTAGATACGTTTGCTTGATCTATGGTATATATGACATCTGTGGTTTGAATGCACCTTCACGTTCTAACAAATATGTAAGTGCGAAAGCGACGCGTAGCACGATAAATAGATAAAACGGGACCATCATAAGCCACCTGTTCTGAAGGGCAGATTTGCTGGTGTGTGTGATACTTTGTGAGTGGCAGATGTTAATATTTGTACATAGGCTATGCTACTGATTACGGCCACCTAATCGTACTTAAAAAGCTACTTTAGACAGCACGTGTCTTTATTTCACACCATGTGATATATATTTTTTACAATTGAATACGGGCCTTTCAGTTGTGACAATTGTATTGTATGATATCGGAAAATCCTAAAAGCTCTTGCGCGATCCACTCTCTACTTTTCGTGCTTGCACTATTACGGACCATGTAGGTAACAACTAAGTCTCTCACAAAATAGGCATTGGATTATTTTAACAATAATTTGAAAATGTCGACCGGCTAAGTGTATTTTATACCGACAAATGTATACATATCTTACCTCCCTGTTTTTTTAATATACCGTAAAATATCCACACATCGATATTTAATAAATAACTATAAATTTAGTGATGACATTTTTACATGGACACAGTAAATCAAACACTTATGTACCTATAATTAATTGCATATTTGCAATAATTACCTATACGTTTTTGCGTGAATGCTATTAGAAATGTGGACATGTACAGTCAAGGGCAAAAATATGTATACACTTTTGCATCTTATTTTTACGGCACAAGATAAAAAAGTATATACATATTTATGCCCTTGATTGTATCTATTTAATTATGAATGTATAGAAATCTTTAAGATAGACACATTAGCAACTCACTGAATAGTACGAGTAAATAAAAATAATAATCTTCTATATATTATCAAACACAAATTTCTTGTCGAACTTTGCAGAACCATCTCCTAAAATATTTAAAATATAAAACACATTATTGTTATCTCATGAAAATGTATACTGTGGTATCTGGCATTAAATGATTTCTGTTGTTAAAACTTTAGTTTTATTAAATCTAACATGTAACCCAATTTATTTTTGTTTATACTTACTTAATTCAGAAATGTGAACAAAAATGTAAGTAACAATAAAAATATCAGTACTTTCTTTGATGTCTCAAATCACAAAACTATTTAGGCATGGTGCATTGTTGCTCTTTGTGAGATCTTGTAAGAGTTAAAGCCAAACGGTCATACATACTGCCAAGTTAAGTGGCAAAATGCTGAGTTTTGGCCATTTCGGGACAAAATTTCGTGTTTACTGTTTTGTTTTGTTGGTACTGTGTTCTTGTCACGAATAAACGTTTTTCTTCTTCTTCTTCAAGTTAGGGTTTTATTAGAATTATTAGTAACGAAAAAAAAGGACCAAAATGTCACTGCTAGCTAAAGAATATTTGATATCCTTTGGACAGCAATATATAAATATCAGCCATGCTTGGCTATACATGCGCTATGCGCAGTTACCACGTGAAATAGTTACTAGTGAAACAAATGCATGCAATATCTTTCATTGTTGCACTAATGAATCTTCGTCTTGATTCACGCAAAAACGAACCACCCTACAACGGTTTTAGAGAGTATTGTTAAGCTTAGCTGGGTCTGCTAAAGCAGTTAGGCTTACGATTGTCACCGTAGAGACAGGTTTAATATCGTTAGTGTTGGTAATAGCAAGTGGCCCTGGATGTAGTAGCCCGGCGATGACGATTGCATAGCCGCTGGGTTTTCACCTGTAACAATAAAGAGATATTAAAGCTTAATTTCCGCGACTCTTTTTAGGGTACCCTAGCCAAAATGGCAAAACGGAGCCCTTATAGTTTCGCCATGTCCGTCTGTCCGCAGCATAGCTCAGTGGCCGTTAATACTAGAAATCTGCGATTTGGTACAGGTATACCTGCGCAACTGGTGAAACGGGGATGATTTTTTTATTTGCTGTAATCCTATATTGTGAGGTATCATTGAATAAGTCTCTTAAAAAGAATAAGGGTCTTGAAAGAAAGTTTTTTCTAAAGCCTATATTTTCGGAGATAATCGCTCCAGAAGAAAAAAAAAATCTAACTTTTGATCCATAGGTCCAAAAAATATGAAAATAAATATGAATAGTGGGCTTATAGAGTAATTTGAAATAAAACTATTTTGAACATAATCAGCTCAGCCGTTTTTGAATAACTACGGAACCCTACACTGAGCATGGCCCGATATGCTTTTGGCCGGTTTTTTGTATTTAAACTTCATTGCTCCGCAGCTCGCAGGTAATCATTTATTTATTTTGTTCAAATATTTTTTTAGAACAAGAGAAAGATTGATAAATTTAGTCAACACAAGAACGTCGGTATAAGCTGTTTTCATAGTTTTATTTCATGAATAACTATCGCGGTAACCGGAGAAAATAGTATTGATCACCTACCTAACTTAATATTTAAAATCCTACTATCAGTATGAAATTGAGCAACTTTTACGAAACAGAACTCATCGGCTGTTTTCGTATATTTGATGTCAGGTATCATTTTTACTGCATAATATTATTTACTACTATTTACATTTTATATGTATTTTTTATTTTGCATCTAAATGCAAGGACTAAGAAAAGATATTTACTGATTTTAATAAAAAAATTGTAATCTATAATATATCATTTTGTTACTTCACTTAACTATAACATATCGATGTTTAATTTTGACATTTTGTAGGTACTTTATCAAAACCGTAAATACCTCTTAATTAAATAATAAATTGAATTCCAGCTCGAGACGTGGAAGTTACATTTCAGCTAAGACTCTTGACATTCAATTTCATAAAATCTAAAGTTGATATTTCTGAGGCTACGATATTTCTGAAATTGTGGGGAAATGCGTTAATCGCAGAGTATTACGTCGTTGGTTCAGACCGGGTTTCAGCCTCACTCATTCGCTCATTCAGCCGATATGAGAATTTTACGGCCAATAAAGCTTTTTGATTGGGATTTAATAGCCGGCTTTTCCGAGTTTTACCTATTTGTAAGGGCACAAGGTTAATTTTATGCGGGATTGGTTAGGCAGTATTTTTATTATAGATGTCACTAAAGGACAAAATTCTCACTACCTAAGGAAGTTTCCACTATACAGGGTGCTCGCGAGGAAATCGAAAGATTTTAATGCTGAATTCCTGAGCATATTTAGAGTATCTAATGTTACATAAAATTTCCTGAATTCGGCTTGGTTCCAGAGATAATTAACCTTTTTTCGAAAAAAGTTTTTCGACGTAACTCGTCATTAAACTTCTTTTTGATTACAATGCTACCACAATGTGTTCTAATATTACCACACCTTTTGCCTGACAATCAAAAAATAAGAATAGACTTGACGAAAAAACCTGTCCCTAAAAAAATCATTTAAAAAATTAATTTTAACAAATTGTTGTTATGATTAAAAGTATTGGAAATGTTAAAGAGTATTTAAAAGTCAAAAAAAAAAATTTTTGGAATTTGACATTAGGTTTCATAATATGTTTTGTTTATTTTGATGTCTAGAATGCATAGTTAAAATCTTTAAGTTTCCTCGCGAGCACCCTGTATAGCATTATCGCATTTGAGAGCAGTACATAGATAACTGAAACCACACTCGTCACGCGCAGTTACGAGTAGAACTAGTGTGAGCAGTACTTGCATGAATTTGCAAATATCGGTAACGTTAGGTTTTACTCGATACGTAATGCAGGCCATCGAGCGCGATAGAATGCATTACGCATCGAGTAAAACCTAACGTAACCCTTAATTTTCAACTCATGGTATAGCCTGTCCAATGGTCTAAGAGCCAAAAGCCATAAAAATGTTTACATTGGCATTTTAATTTCAAAAGGTGACAAGTCGAAATACAAACGAGTGATTTTCTTCCCGAACACCCTAGTACTAAACTTTATATTCCTTTTTGTGTTCTATGACTAATTACCTTATCTTTATGGCTTTTAGCTCTTAGACCGTTGGACAGGCCATACGGCTACACGTACAGAGTACCTAATTACCTATTTGCGGCGCGATAATTGCGCAAATAAGTACAGTAGCTCGCTAAGAAGTATTTTTTGTACTGATTATTACCACACTCGTCATGCGTCGCTACAAGAGTCAGTGTGAGCTGTATATGCGGTGATATTTACCGGTTCACAAATAAAGCGCACTGTTTGCTCTATCAGAGAGGTTTTTTGTTCCAATTATCACCACAATCCTCATGCGTAGCGCTAATGTGAGGTGAATGTGTGGTGCCATGACCTTATACAAAACCATCCTGTATTTTATTCGAATTATTGTCGTATTTAATATTTGTATCTTTCTGTATACGGTAATTGCCAGACCACCACGCACCGTCCTTCCAGGAACAAACTTGCATGGACGTGAACGCATATGCCTACTAATATGCGTTGCCGACAATTAATGGTTCTTTTTGGACTGGTGATTTTTAATCCTTTCAATTAACTTTTATGATACCTACATAGTTTCAAAGCGAGAAAAATTATTTACTTTGTATTACGTTTTTATGTATTGAATATTTTTTTCACAATTTAATATACAGTAACATTACGATTAATTCAATGAAATCCGCTATAATGATTTTTACGGTAATCCGATTCAAAGTTTGATCTCACATAATTATCATCAGCCTAATCTCAGTCCACTGCAGGACATAGGCCTCTACCATACGCGTATGAAAGCATTAAAGGATGTACCTATAGCCACGCTGGACAAGCGGGTTGGCGACGGCAGTACCGTCCACTATGATGATAATGTTGCCCATCGTCAATAAATTAATATATATTCACCGACACTTCAATCCCTTAGTTGACTTTTACGACACCCACGGGAAAAATTGAGGCAGTGACAAAATGTATTCTTACTGCCGTCATAGACGGAAATATTGATACCCTATTCTCATTGAATCAACCAACCACACTTAACCTAATGAGCACCGACTTACTGATTTAAGTCGGCGAGAACACGAAACTTCAATTACCTTCAATAAGTAGATACTTAGAGACATGGCATAAACGTCATAATCTCCTTAGCGCGTAACTTAGTAACTGTTTTAAGCCATTTAAAATTGAGCGAAGTAAAAAAAAACCTCGCAAAAGTTAGGCGGATTACTTAAGATTCAAGATTTAGGAAAAGTTACTTAATGGTTCCATTTATACAAATGGGTTCTTGACTTGAAATCTCAAGAATACTTTTCCGTGACCTTAAATTAGGATAAAATATAATAGTTATATCTCGTATTTTTCCAGATGTTTCTGATAGCAGTAGACTTATTATGAACACTTTGTTACAATAGAAGCGCGAAAAATTAATTGAAACACGGCCGCAGGGAGTTTTTAATCAACGCGTGTTACGAATTCCTTATTCGCACGTGTATTTTATTTAACAGTTTAAATATTTGACGTAGGTACAATTACGTAACAGCAAAAGTGCATATTCACAGCTGAGTACACGTTAAATGTTTCATTGGACCGTGAAAGTAGAAGTGAGACATTATTATCATTAAAACGCCGAGCTATCTATACCCGAATATACTCGATAATAACATCTTTTTAGGGTTCCGTAGCCAAAATAGCAAAAACGGAACTCTTATAGTTTCGCCATGTCCGTCTGTTCGTCTGTCCGCAGCATAGCTCAGTGGCCGTTAATACTAGAAATCTGCAATTTGGTACAGGTATACAAATGAATCATGCCAATAAAGAGGTACTATAAAAACTAGAATTTTTTTTTCTGGTACCGCCCTAACTGGTGAACTGTGGATGATTTTTTTTATTTGGTGTAATCATATAGTATGGGGTATCATTATATATAGGTCTCTTAAAAAGAATAAGAGTCTTAACAAAACGTTTTTTTCTAGTCAAAAAATCATGAATAGTGTAGAGTACTTTAAAATAAAACTATTTTGAACATAATCGGCCCAGCCGTTTTTGAATGGCTACGGCACCCTACACTGAGCATGGCCCGACATGCTCTTGGCCGGTTTTTTTATTATGGTACTAAATTGTG
This sequence comes from Thaumatotibia leucotreta, assembly GCA_025490895.1. NCBI lineage: Eukaryota > Metazoa > Arthropoda > Insecta > Lepidoptera > Tortricidae > Thaumatotibia > Thaumatotibia leucotreta. The sequence goes on from JALPQI010023423.1 coordinate 17,753, forward strand.
CGATCAAATCAAATGAATTCCAGTCTGTAGTATGTGTGAATTGGAACGCTCTCTTCGGCTGCATCGGATCTTGTGTAAAGTCAAGTTTTGGTCAAGCTCCAATAAAATACAGTGTTCTTATTTCGGACACAACATTGGCGACGAGGACTTTCGAACAGCACGAGTCAACAAATAAAAAGAGCAAAAGAGCATAAAACAGGTCAGAAGTAAGAAATTCATTACTCAGAAATTGATGTGTTTGAGAAATTAAAATGGCGGTCGCAAACATAATTTAAAAAGCTACATACAAATTAAAAGGTATCTTGACTTGACAGTTTGTGTTTTATATGCATGGACAGAGCGAACGTGAAATGAAACGTTATTCTGAACTTGATAAGGGCTAGAAAATTTGCCGCATCGGCCGGTTGTGATCTATTGTGGCAGTTCTTTTTATAGTTCATTATTAATACCCGTTGAGTCTAGGAAGTTCCAGATTCTTTGGGATGTAATATTCTGTACCTGCCTACCTCGGTGAATACTTCTTTTGTACATAGTGGTCCGCAGGAGCATTTTTAACTTGATTTTGACATGTTGTGTAGGTTTATGAATCTTAAGATGACCCCGTGCTTAATCGTTTTTCTTTGTTGCCGTCAGGTCAGGTTCTAACAAGTGTGCAAGTGTGAAAGTGATGAGTAGCACGATAAACGGTAAACGCGTGACCATAATATCATAAGCCACCAGGGTACTTAGACAAGTTGCCAATCGCTAACGCTTAATCGTCAATCGTAAACGAAAGGCAGCTAACTGTCTTTGTTGCACTAATATGAAAGAGTGTCAACTACGATACGCTACTAAGCGTTAGCGATTGGCAACTTGGCTAAGCATCCTGGTTCCTGAACGGCTTAGGCTTCCAATTGGGCAACTGTACTTTTATTAAAGAGTTAATTGATGTTTGTGAAAGCATCGTGAAGGGTTAATGGTACGCATATTAATATAATATTTTACCGTATAAAGCTCTAATAATAACAGATAATATATATAAAATCGTCATGATTTTCCACGAAGTAGCAGCATTGATAA
>JALPQI010023424.1:0-14635 GCA_025490895.1 Thaumatotibia leucotreta
TTTGCGTTAAAACCCACATATTGAAACACTCTTTATTGTAATACGCCATTCTTTATTACGAAGAAATGTGTGAAATATTTTTAGACAGTAAATATTTATTATCGGTAACAAGACTTTGAAGCTCCGAAACATCCTTGGTCGGTCTAGCTTTTGTTATCTTTAATTGCCTTGAACACGTGTAGTATGACCCATTGTTTTCTCGAAAGTGATGGGCTTCGACCAAGTATACTTGGTACCATCGTAGTATCAGTCTTGTTAATTTGGTTGTTTTTTTTTGTTCTCTCCGTATAACGATAACTCTCTATAACGATAAAAAATGCTCAGTCCCTTGAGTTTCGTTATAAAGAGTTTACACTGCATATGGATAAAAGAGGGATGGATAGTCTATCTCGCGGCGACATATTGTCGCACTAATACTGTGCTAAGCCTACTGGTCTACAGCGCTATACAAACCTACACGCACGTGCGTAAAGTTCACATACAGATTTGACATTTTATTGACGTGGCGTCTGAGTGACAGGTTTTGTATTTGACGAGGCGGCAAAAAGGTGAAAGTACTCTTTATTTTCAGGCACGAACAAAACGTGGAAGAGATCAAGCATTCAACAATAGACCTTAAGGATGAGAACATAAGATGCGTCGGGTTTCTTGGTGATTACGTTCTAGTGGGCACTTTCTCGGGCTCTATAAAGGTAAGTTTTTCGCTTTTGTGAAAACGTTCCATTTTGTAGCTTACAGGAGGAAGTTATAAGGAAGGAATTGGCTTGTACTTTTATACGGATTAACGCCCTTATTCATAAACGTTTCCTAACTTAGCAAGCCGTTTGTCCCTTTCGCTATTATAGACATACTGGTAAGACCGAAAGGGACAAACAATACTTAGATTACTTAGCGGTTTGTTAAGTTAGAACGTTTATGAATAAGGAGTGCTACGTGCCCTTGCACGCGTTTAACGCGGGTTTTTGGTGGGAACGATTCCTACCTTCCTTTATTTCCTTTCCTTCCTTCCTTCCTTTCTTTCCTTTAGTTCCTTTATTTTAAAATAATTTGTTCTTGCAAAAGGGCCAAATACTTATTTTTTGTATTCAATATTAATTAAAGTACTTTTTTGCTTTGCCAAAAATCACTTGTACTGCAAGATTAAGACTCACTTATTAGAATTTTTTAAATCGTTTATGAATTTATTTGCCGAATTACATATACACACGTTTGTCACGTCCGCCCTAAACAAATTTTATTTCGTGATCTTTATTCTTATGATAGTACCGCGTCTAATCGTTTATCGTCATGTACTAACAAGTGTGCAAGTGTGAAAGTGATGCGTAGTCGTAGATTATATTTTAGAGCGGATACAATCTGGCCTTGTATGATTTGGATCATTTCTTTAATCACTTCTAATTTTGAACCCATTTTTTTTCACAATCTAACAGCACTGTATGTTTCATACAGATGTTCAACATATCAACAAACAACCTAACCAAAGAGCTCCCCGGCACCGGCTCCCCGGTCAAGTCACTTCTAATTTTTAGCCTATTTTTTTACACAATCTAACAGCACCGCATCTTTCAACCAGATGTTCAACATATCAACAAACAACCTAACCAAAGAGCTCCCAGGCACCGGCTCCCCGGTCAAGTCACTTCTAATTTTGACCCTGTTTTTTTTACACAATCTAACAGCACCGTATATTTCATTCAGATGTTCAACATATCAACAAACAACCTAACCAAAGAGCTCCCCCCCCGGTCAAGTCACTTCTAATTTTGAACCTATTTTTTTACACAATCTAACAGCACCGTATATTTCATTCAGATGTTCAACATATCAACAAACAACCTAACCAAACAGCTCCCCGGCACCGGCTCCCCGGTCAAGTCACTTCTAATTTTGATCCTATTTTTTTACACAATCTAACAGCACTTTTCATCCAGATGTTCAACATATCAACAAACAACCTAACCAAAGAGCTTCCCGGAACTGGCTCCCCGGTCAAGTCACTTCTAATTTTGATCCTATTTTTTTACACAATCTAACAGCACCGTATCTTTCAACCAGATGTTCAACATATCAACAAACAACCTAACCAAAGAGCTCCCCGGTACCGGGTCCCCGGTCAAGTCACTTCTAATTTTGAACCTATTTTTTTACACAATCTAACAGCACTTTTCATCCAGATGTTCAACATATCTACAAACAACCTAACTAAAGAGCTCCCTGGCACCGGCTCCCCGGTCAAGTCACTTCTAATTTTGAACCTATTTTTTTACACAATCTAACAGCACAGTATGTTTCAACCAGATGTTCAACATATCAACAAACAACCTAACCAAAGAGCTCCCCGGCACCGGCTCCCCGGTCAAGTCACTTCTAATTTTGAACCTATTTTTTTACACAATCTAACAGCACTTTTCATCCAGATGTTCAACATATCTACAAACAACCTAACTAAAGAGCTCCCTGGCACCGGCTCCCCGGTCAAGTCACTTCTAATTTTGACCCTGTTTTTTTACACAATCTAACAGCACCGTATCTTTCAACCAGATGTTCAACATATCAACAAACAACCTAACCAAAGGGCTCCCCGGTCAAGTCACTTCTAATTTTGAACCTATTTTTTTACACAATCTAACAGCACCGTATCTTTCAACCAGATGTTCAACATATCAACAAACAACTTAACCAAAGAGCTCCCCGGTACCGGCTCCCCGGTCAAGTCACTTCTAATTTTGACCCTGTTTTTTTACACAATCTAACAGCACCGTATCTTTCAACCAGATGTTCAACATATCAACAAACAACCTAACCAAAGGGCTCCCCGGTCAAGTCACTTCTAATTTTGAACCTATTTTTTTACACAATCTAACAGCACCATATCTTTCAACCAGATGTTCAACATATCAACAAACAACCTAACCAAAGAGCTCCCCGGCACCGGCTCCCCGGTCAAGTCACTTCTAATTTTGATCCTATTTTTTTACACAATCTAACAGCACTTTTCATCCAGATGTTCAACATATCAACAAACAACTTAACCAAAGAGCTCCCCGGCACCGGCTCTCCGGTCAAGTCACTTCTAATTTTGAGCCCATTTTTTTACACAATCTAACAGCACCGTATCTTTCAACCAGATGTTCAACATATCAACAAACAACTTAACCAAAGAGCTCCCCGGCACCGGCTCTCCGGTCAAGTCACTTCTAATTTTGATCCTATTTTTTTACACAATCTAACAGCACCGTATCTTTCAACCAGATGTTCAACATATCAACAAACAACCTAACCAAAGAGCTCCCCGGTCAAGTCACTTCTAATTTTGAACCCATTTTTTTACACAATCTAACAGCACCGTATCTTTCAACCAGATGTTCAACATATCAACAAACAACCTAACCAAAGAGCTCCCCGGTCAAGTCACTTCTAATTTTGATCCTATTTTTTTACACAATCTAACAGCACCGTATATTTCATCCAGATGTTCAACATATCAACAAACAACTTAACCAAAGAGCTCCCTGGCACGGGCTCTCCGGTCAAATGGGTGGCCGCCTGCCCCACCAACCCGCCCGTCGTGGCCTCGCTGGCCTTCGACGGCGTGGCCACCGTGTGGTACGTTGACGACGTGGGTACCGACACCGACACTATACCCGAAGAAGGTAAATAAGAATTTAGATTTGAGGCCTATTTACGCCTTCGGCATTTACTAACCCCCTTATTCATAAACGTCTGCTAACTTAACAAGCCGCTAATAATTGTTTGTCCCTTTTACTCTTATGGACACATTGTTAAGCCCGAAAGGGACAAACAATTATTAGCGGCTTGTTAAGTTAGCAGACGTTTATGAATAAGGGGGATATTCTCTAACTCCAGTGAGTTGCTAAGTATTGTATGTACGCACTATGCTCAAGTTACTCACATGCATGTACAATATTCTTAAATAAGTCTTAGTCTAAATTAAATCGTTTATTTTACCAGACAACATAAATACATTTTTGCTAGTGTACATTAAATTAGTTATTAATTAGTCTAATATTCATGAAGATAGCATTTGCAATAATGCCGAAATATTGGTAGCTCAATAATTGCAATTTACATGGTAAATATCTAGGGCTCACGGTACACGTGTAACCCGCCAAACCGGATACCCGTGTTCTTAAGCCCGACGATACTAAGAACCCGAATTACACGAACCCGCCGGGTACCCGTGTCCGTGTTCAATACACGGATACCGTTTACACGAAGCCGCGTGCTACCCGGGTACCCGGGTACTTAAGACCGAACCGAACGGGTTCGAAATAATTTGAGCAAATGCAAATAAGGTCTATTATGAATGTAACCTGCAGCTTCGTTCGACACTACAAAACACTACCTGTTCAGGAAAGGTCAGCCAATATAACTTTTTGATGAGGTTTTATAAATTTCGACTCTATCTGTTACGCAATAACGTCTATTTGACAAAATTAGCCTTTCGCTTATCTATCTTAAGTCTCACGACCCATTCGTACGCTTCTCGTCAAGGACGTCCCCGAACCCGCGGGTAATTAAAGTCCGTGTAAATAATACCCGTGTACCCGTGTAGACGGGTATTATTTACACAGACTTTAATTACCCGTGTAAATCGGGCCAGAAACCCGTGTACGTGTAACACGAACACGGGTACGGGTATGAGAAACGTTGACACGAAACCCGGACACGACCGTAAGCAGAAGTACGGCGAACTACTAAATTTTTTCAATGGCTGCAGTTGCATATTTTATCTCAAGTTTAGTGATAATTTGTTTTAAGTAGAGCAAAATGTATGCCATACATTTTTTTAATTAGACAAAGTTCTGGGAGCCGTTTCTGAAAAACAACTTGGATTACAAATGAAAGTCACTTTTTAACACTATTAATTAAATAAGGGGCCTATTTCTCGAAAGCTTGTAACTTGTAATACAAGCGGAAGTCCTTATCTAATTAAAAGTGTTAAAAAGTGACTTTCATTTGTATTACAAGTTACAAGCGTTCGAGAAACGGGCCTAAGGACTTCCGCTTGTATTACAAGTTACAAGCTCATGAGAAATAGTCCTAAACACTCTTACGCAGTATTCGACTATTATAAACCCCATCCACTTGTCCACAGACCCAGAAGAGCTATACAACAACAACTACCCGGGCAACGTGATAATCACGCCCAAAATGGGGCCCTTCATCGGCTGCCGCTGGATGAACGACTCTGAGACTCTCATAGCGCACACATCCAAGATTGTCATATTGTACGACCCCCAGGGGGTCCCTAAACACACTTACACTGATCTTGTGGAGAGAGATAAGGAAATGCTGTGCTGTGTACCGAGCTATGATGACAGGTATATGATACTATTTTAAGAAAAGTTAAAATTTTGCTGTTTTTTTAAGATTTCAATTATTTTATCCAATAGTCCCAAACATCAAGGAAATGCACCTCATTTATTTTTATTTCTTACAATAATTTTTGAAATGAGCCTAAAACGTTAATAGTTCTTGTCGCACTCTTGATATTTTTTTGTTTATGGTATTACGTTTTTTTTGTCTGTTGCTTGCTATAGTTACGGTCACCTGAGTCACGTTGATTTTATACAAAATTAAAACCCACACTGAAACTAGGTCTATCAAATCATCATCATTTTTTTTATACCACGTCGGTGGCGAACAAGCATACGGCCCGCCTGATGGAAAGCAGTCACCGTAGCCTATGGCCGCCCGCAACCCCAGAGGTGTCATCATCATCATCATATTCAGCCGTTATTCGCCCACTGCTGACCATAGGCCTCTCTTCTTGTACGCCACTGGTCCCGGTCCTGAGCTAACCTCATCCTATCTATCAAATATGACACGATAAATAAAGTTTTTTACCTGTTAATTTCGATATGTATTTTTGTCTTCATACTCTGATATAATTGTTTGTTGTAGATATTTGATAATGGCAGTAGCAAATAACAGTAAGAACTTTGTGGATGTCATCGATTTGAAGACTAAAGAGAAAGTGGTCACATTAGAAGAAAATGATACAGTTATGGACATCATTACCGTGCCGGGTATGTACTTAACATAAAAGTCACGTATAATTTATTATAACACTCCTTGTGTATTTTAATGTGTGTGTCAAATGTAAACTGTTTCCTATAGTTAACAAATAACTAGCGTTGAAAATATCGGAAAAAATATTATTTTTTTTGCGAGAATGTATGATTTTTTTTCCGTTTTTTTCGGGTTTTTACAGTAATAATCATATTAATCATTGTCACCGGCACTGTCACTCCTTTTATCTATCTGATTGACTTTTCTTCGATGACATCGTGTTATCCTGGTATAAATGAAAATTAGACCTAATCTACATTGGTTTAGCGTTGAAAATTAAAGTGGAAACTATCATTGATTTTTCCCGACAAAATCCGGCATAAAACGAGTGGTTTGGAAAGAAACGGGATGTAATCCGTAAGTTTTGAACGCTACAAAGAACTAATCTTATAAAACTTTTAAATCTTACTACGCAATCCCTTGTTTCCCGTCCATTACCAAGTTACATAACCAGCACTGGGAGAGGACAAATTATTCCTACTACGTCAAAACCATGTAATGTAGTAGGAATTTTGTTTCCTTGAACAAAACCAACGCCAAGTGCCGGTAATGTAATAGGAAAGATAATTCCTAATACAGTACCCGGACGGATAGGAATATGATTGCCTCGTACATAAGAGAACATACCCATACTACGTGACCCTTTTTTAAGCGTTTTTTGACCCCACCTCCTGGTGACCAAGCGTAGTATATGCTAAGACACTGCCCCCCCCCCCCCCCTAATTTTCACGTAGTATTTTTTGGTCCATGAAAACGAGTACTGCGAGAGTGCAGGCGTAGGTTAAATAGTAAATTTAAATTGTACTTTTGGTTTTAAAAATTGGTGGCGTGTAAGTCCAATTTAAATTACATTTTTACAAGCTTTTATTTAGTTTCACCTGTCCCGTTGTCTGTCGTTCTGTAATCAAATCTTGCAACTTAAATTTGATCCACTTCCCGGTTTCCGATTGAGCTGAAATTTAGAATGCATGTATAAATTGGATGACAATGCAATGTTATTGTGCCATAGAGCTGATCTGATGATGGAGCCGGAAGGTGGCCATGGAAACTCCGTAATTAAATGATGCAACCCTATCGAGTTTGAGCTCATTAGATTCGTCTTGACAAGTACTTTGATACTATATGGTAACCAGGGTCTGATGATGGAGCCGGAAGGTGGCCATAGGAACTCGTAATTAAACGATGCAACCCTATCGAGTTTGAGCTCATTGGATTCGTCTTGACGAGTACTTTGATACTATATGGTTACCAGGGTCTGATGATGGAGCCGGAAGGTGGCCATAGGAACTCCGTAATTAAACGATGCAACCCTATCGAGTTGGAGCTCATTGGATTCGTCTTGACGAGTACTTTGATACTATATGGTTACCAGGGTCTGATGATGGAGCCGGAAGGTGGCCCTAGGAACTCCGTAATTAAAGGATACAACCCTATCGAGTTGGAGCTCATTGGATTCGTCTTGACAAGTACTTTGATACTATATGGTAACCAGGGTCTGATGATGGAGCCGGAAGGTGGCCATAGGAACTCCGTAATCAAACGATGCAACCCTATCGAGTTTGAGCTCATTGGATTAGTTTTGACGAGTACATTGATACTATATGGTAACCAGGGTCTGATGATGGAGCCGGAAGGTGGCCATAGGAACTCGTAATTAAACTATGCAACCCTATTGAGTTTGAGCTCATTGGATTAGTCTTGACGAGTACTTTGATACTATATGGTAACCAGGGTCTGATGATGGAGCCGGAAGGTGGCCATAGGAACTCCGTAATCAAACGATGCAACCCTATCGAGTTTGAGCTCATTGGATTAGTTTTGACGAGTACATTGATACTATATTATGGTAACCAGGGTCTGATGTTGGAGTTGGAAGGTGGCCATAGGAACTCCGTAATTAAACGGCGCAACCCCATCGAGTTTGGGCTCATTGGATTAGTCTTGACGAGTACTTTGATACTATATGGTAACCAGGGTCTGATGTTGGAGCCGGAAGGTGGCCATAGGACCTCCGTAATTAAACGACGCAACCCCATCGAGTTTGGTCTCGTTTGATTCGTCTTCACGAGTCTCCGATTGAAAAAGCTCTACGTATTTACCCAACGAATCAGCAGGTCAATAAACATAATTCAGCCGTTCTCGAACATTTTAGGAAGAAGAATACACAAATGTTTAAAATAATAGCACAAGATCAATTGATGGATCAAAAAAGAATGATCGGATTGATATTAGTAAAATAATACACACGGACATTAACAAAACAGGAGGTCTTCCAAAAGAACTAGAAATATTTGTTGGTGCTAAAGTTATGTTGAGGTCTAACGTTGACGTTGCTAAGGGACTTATGAATGGAGCAATAGGTCACATCACTGAAATCATATGGCCGTATTACAGACGTGCTCAACTATACGATAGCGATGTGCCATCGGTTCGCGTAGACTTTGGTAACGATGGCATTCACGTAATACACCCTAAATCAGTTCAATTTCCTGCTAAATTTAACCACGGCACAGCTGAAAGAAGAATGCTCCCGATTGTCTTGTCTTGGGCTTCAACTGTGCATAAAATGCAGGGAACTACTGTAGATCATGCTGTTATTTATCTAGGCTCCAAATTGTTCACTGCTGGTCAAGCTTATGTAGCTTTAAGCCGAGTTAGGTCTTTAGCAGGTCTTCAAATCGAAGAACTTGACTGCTCCAAGTTGACGTCAAAGAAACCTTGTAATGTTGATGCATTAAAAGAAATGGATAGAATGAGAAACGTCACAAATAACTAACAAGTGATTACATAATTTCAACATTAAGTATTGATATTTAAATCAGTACATATTACATATCATGTGAACGAACTACGGACTTCATGACGGAATAACGCTGCTACGCGCTGCGAACTATGTCGTAGTAAATCTCGAATTAAAAATAGAGGTACTAAAAAGTTAAAAATAAAATTAAAGAAAAAAAACCTTTTTAAAAACAAGCTTTTATTATTTGTTTATAAAATGAACTAAAAAGTTAAAAATAAAATTAACTCTAAAAAGAAATATAACACTTTGTAACTTGATTGTAACCTTTAACGACAAATAAGCGTCTTCGTCTAGGACAAAATAATTCCATATTGTACAAATTTATTTAATTTTAACACTAAAACTTTTCACCATACATAATTATTCAATCTCGTCCCCCCTCTTTATCATAGTCCCTATTTATAAATGAAAGCGTGTTACATTTAATACAACACAACATTTTCCTCAAGCTATCACAATGTAACACGCTTTCATTTATAAATGGGGACTATGATAAAGAGGGAGGACGAGATTGAATAATTATGTGTGGTGAAAAGTTTTAGTGTTAAAATTAAATAAATTTGTACAATATGGAATTATTTTGTCCTAGACGAAGACGCTTATTTGTCGTTAAAGGTTACAATCAAGTTACAAAGTGTTATATTTCTTTTTAGAGTTAATTTTATTTTTAACTTTTTAGTTCATTTTATAAACAAATAATAAAAGCTTGTTTTTAAAAAGGTTTTTTTTCTTTAATTTTATTACAAAATAATCTCGAAATATACTAATCACGTGACAAGATACCAGACCCCCCCCCTCCCCCTGGTGACCAAGAGTGGTACTTTGACGGACCCCCCCCCCTAAACAAGTCACGTTGTATGGGTATGTTCCCTAACCATAGTCAAAAATATGAACAAGCAGGTTTTCTAGCCGGTACATAGAAACATATATAACCTATTTATACAGATCTAAAGATTCATAATTAATATAACACTAACATAGACTTGTCCGGTGTTATATAAGCTTTTTGTACGTATGCACTTCATTGCACATTGTTTGAATGTAAACCACCCGTTGCAGGCACCCACCGAATAATAATCCTAACACAGAAAGAAGTTATAGAGCACGAGTTAGAACTCAACGGACACCAAACCAACTTCGGTATTTGCCGCACTCGCTCCATCATCACAGGTAATATTTTATGAATAACTTCTCTAGGTCCTTACAAACGAACAGGTAGTCAGGTAGCATAACAATTGTATACAATTACATTATTTGGGCCAATCACTCGTTACGTTCTCCTCGAACCACGCTTAAAACACAGTTTTTACGCCAGATTCGTGGCATTTCTATTGTGGGTCACCCACTAATGATGTTAGTACAGTGTGTTGGATAATGTCTTCTAGCAAACAATGCAACTAGGTGACGCAACAAAATAACTTACAGCGAATAAAGTGATTGATCTATTTACACAGGTTTTATGCCGAGCATCATAATAAATTGGAACAAATTAGGAGACGCACTCGGTGATATAATTACCATGATATTTTTATCATAGGGGTCGGAACTATGGGTGCAAATCTTTAACTAAACTTCTCAAGTGGACTTACATCCACATACATCCATAAACTATACATATCTACACACCCACACATTGCAAGTTGAAGATTCCGGGATAGGGAATAAAATTGGATACAGATTTTTCAATAATATTCGTATTTTTCTTTGCAAAGTGTTCCCATATGTCAATTTTAAAGTTTTGTTAAAGTTTTGCATCCATAGTTCCGACCCCCATTATCACATATTGTCAGCCTATCTAAGTCCACTGCTGGACGTGTCTTTCCTATTATCTACGCGTTAGGGTGCTTCTTATTTTTGCAATTTTGTAGTCGAACCAATAAAGTAGCTCTTTGTTCTCCCGATCGTAATTTTCTATGGGACACTCTTTCATTTTATTATTTGATAAGTAAACCATATTTGTTTATTTTTCAATTATTATAAACAAAAATTAGGGGTCGCTACCGAAGTACGAAGTTCAAGAAAGGCAAAATGATTAGTCGTTTTTTTATTAATTCGGTAGCACCCTACTACGCGTAGGAAACGATTAGAAAGGATTAGGAATTTATATGGTTAGTTTTTAAACGGCAGTGGGGTTTACATTTTTGAATAAACTCAACAGGTGAGGCGGTGCGAGCCGAGCTAACATTCTTGTCGTTGGCGGTCAACAAGACTGGATCCCTGCTGTTTATCTCCACAGATGACAGTCGTGTCATATGCGTGGATCTCAACAACTTGGCGAGAATCTTCGATCTGGAGAATAGAAGGGGGTAAGTTGTACTAAACCTTTACAGTCCATTCATCCTTAGTTGTCTTATCTAGTAAACAACTTTCTAACCTAAAAGTACACGGTTTCTGTTGTAAACTGCCGTTTCCTTGATTAAAAATTAAGCAATTTACTAATCACTACGCACGGACTGCAGAAATACGGATTCAGGTATTTTGATATAGGCAAATATGGCAGTTTACAACAGAAAACGTGTATTTTTAGGTTAGAAAGTTGTTTACTAACAACTAAGGATGAATGGACTTTATATGTTAATAAAATTACTTTTCAATGCCAAGAACTCCTATAGGTGTCGTGTGCCTACCACGCTAACAACACCTAAAGTGGTCATGGCGGACACTTTCAAAGCAATTGTGATGCTAACGATATTGGCGTGTAGGCCACTTTAAATGTAGATGTTGCGAACAATATAAATAGAGGATTTGCTATTTAAAATGTGTTTAATATCCAATGTACGGTTTTGAATACCGCTATCGAAATCTTGTGATCAACTCTTACCAATAGATTATACTAAACAATAAAAATAAAATAGTGATAGATTCTAGATATTTCTTTGAACTATTTGTTTATATTGGGTCATTACCTATGAAATTGGCGTTTTTGGTCATAAACTTTAGTTGGTCCCTAATTTTATTATCTAAAGAAAAACTTAAGATATATTCTTTGTTTTCAACAGTGCACTGTGTAACAAAGGTTTTTTCACACTAATAGTAATATTTTCCCTTAGATAATATTCAAAAATAAGCTTTGAAAACAATCTTGCCATAAGCTGCCGGTTCATATGTTTGAAATAGGTATAAATGTATGATAGTACCTTGTTTTCTGAATTAGAAATATAAAAACACTTCTAATATTACCGGCAAATTTGATTTATTTTGATTTTGACTTCCAAAAAAATATGCACATAAATAATTGTATGGAAAATAGACTTCACAAAATTCTCCATACAAAACGCCAACATTATAGGCAATGACATAATATTTGTTTATATTATTCACAACTTCTTTAAAAATGAAATATAGGCTACATTTTGAAGTGGAAAAGAAGGCGTTCAAAAAATTGTATTGATTTCTTTTTTTTTCAGTAACGTAATGTCCATGGCTGTAAGCGAAGTGTGGCACGACATCCTCCCCGGGCCTGATGTCCTTCTGACGGGCACCGGCACCATAGAGAACTGCGCCAAAGTGTGGCAACTCGAGCCTGCCTATGTGGCGCAGAACACGCAGAGAAACGGGTAACAAACCTCACTATTGGAGCTTACCATGCGCTGTCCCGTACAAACGCGTGTATATTCTGATAATTTGACTTTTCTTCAGAGTTATTAGTTATTTTTTCTACTCCCGTACGTTTATTTGTCATTTACATGGTTGTGAACACACCATTAAGCCCCTACCTTACAGATGTCAAGATAAGTCTATATTGTCTATTCCCTATAAATGCATTCGGGTTTACACGGAGTGCGTTTTTTGCATTTTAAGACATCTCGTGTATACAAGACTTAATGAAATACATGGCTGTCAACTTAATAAAAAAAAATCTGATGAACACTAAACCATAGAGGAGCTTTCTTTTTTAATTTTGACGTCTAAAATTGTGTATGACTAACAATATTTCTAAAATTTTCAATTTTATTTAAAAATAAATGTGTGGTCGTAGAAAAGTATTGTATGCAACACTGTTTAACTGAGTCAAAAGATGCTCGTGGCGTCTTTAATAACAATTTTCAGCTTCGCCTCAAATTGTTACCCACGCCACTCACCTTTTTTGACCTCTCTTAAACAAGAGTTGCATAAAATACTATTTTTTTTGAGTAATTTTTGTCTTCTCTGGTTACGAAAAAGAACTTCGATAAACCCACAATTTCGAGAAAAACCGTGTTTGTACGGGACATTGGTGGACTTTTTCGTGGAATGCATCTATTGGGACCTGGGTCAACTAGGGTTCAGTAACGTAATGTCCATGGCTGTAAGCGAAGTGTGGCACGACATCCTCCCCGGGCCTGATGTCCTTCTGACGGGCACCGGCACCATAGAGAACTGCGCCAAAGTGTGGCAACTCGAACCTGCCTATGTGGCGCAGAACACGCAGAGAAACGGGTAACAAACTGAAATATTTAGCGATCGTCCACTGCATTCACCTTGTAGTACATTTCTACGCGATCCATGTATGACGACCACGCGCCATTACTGACGTTAAACTCATGTAACTTGCCGATAGACTTGCGTTAACTTTTTATAGTTTGTTTCACTTTAAAGTACTTTGCACACGCGAATTAAATCACTATTTGTCGCCACTGTAGTGTATGAGGGATTACGTTAGGTTCAGGTTTAGGACACAATAATAGGCACCTTATTAGTTCGAGGGTTCATTCCGGATTGGCGTATGTGACACACGTCACGACTAATATCTAGATCTACCTACAACACACAAACCTCACTATTGGAGCTTAGCTGTCTCGTACAAACGCGTGTATATTCTGATAATTTGACTTTTCTTCCGAGTTGTTAGTTAATTTTTTTAGAGTAATTTTTGACTTCTCTGGTCACGAAAGAGAACAAAAACCCACAATTTTGAAAAAACCGTGTTTGTACGGGACATTGATGGACTTTTTCGTGGAATGCATCTATTGGGACCTGGGTCAACTAGGGTTCAGTAAGATAATGTCCATGGCTGTAAGCGAAGTGTGGCACGACATCCTCCCCGGGCCTGATGTCCTTCTGACGGGCACCGGCACCATAGAGAACTGCGCCAAAGTGTGGCAACTCGAGCCTGCCTATGTGGCGCAGAACACGCAGAGAAACGGGTAACAAACTGGAATATTTAGCGATCGTCCACTGCATTCACCTTGTAGTACTGTTACGTTCGTGGGGTGGGTTTTCTATAGAAAATGTATGAATAAGCCACTAATTAAAACTGATACTTTAATTACTAATTAAAAGAACAAACACTTTACTAAAACACTATTAGTCACAAACTCGCCGATAGAATCGCAGTCTTAGCTCTTGATGTTATCTCTTCGCTGTCTCACTTGAAACTACTCCCGGCCGGGTCATGCTGTGTATTTATACCAGCCACTCAAATCTACAAAGTACGAGAAGATTCGACTCTAGAAAGTTCCCGAGTTAGGTGCGCGAACATTCTAGAGTATCGCTGTCTCTTTCTACAGGTTTCTCTTTCACACCCGTCCAGAATGTTCTCTCTATAGCTGTCTCGTTCACATCCTTCCAGAACATTCTCTCGTGCTGTCTCTATCTAATAGTGCTTTCTCTTTCACTCCTATGGGAAATTTAGCTATATACCTATTTGTACTTTTTATCATGCCACCGGCGTAACAGTACACTGTTAAAAATTAGGGAATTTTACAGACGAAAAAATTACAAAATTCTGTAAAATTACATCTTTGATGAAAAATC
>JALPQI010023425.1:0-19198 GCA_025490895.1 Thaumatotibia leucotreta
CATACGAAGTTACGAACATGATACGAACGAAATAGTGATGGGACAAACCTAATGAATGAGTCATGCATGGTCATGATCATGACTGACTGACTATTAATGAGATGAATGATTGATTTGACTGTCTAAAATACTATTACTAATAAAAATATAAAAACCGGCCAAGGGTTCCGTACCATTATCAATTTATTATTAAAAAAAATACAGTTAAATCAACCTACCAAAAACTATAGGAGATAATTTAATCAAACCAAAAATCGTTGATAGGTGATATTTCTGGAATTATACGTTTGTTATCGGTCCTATCCCTGCAATAAAAATCTCGTTAGAGAGCTCATTAGATAAGCAAACTAATTAAACTAATCATTTGACTCAACTATTTGAACAACAAGGCTAAAAAAAATATTTTAAATTAAAAATTGTAAAAAAATCACCTTAATTTTTCAACTTATTTAATTTTGCATGAAAACTAGGTCGTTAAGGTAGGTTTTTGGTGTTGTCGTTTGTTAGTACAGGATGTTAGCTAAAACACAACACCATAATTACAGTTATACCTTAAGTACTTTAGGAATTACAAGTGCTCAAACATGCACTGGATGGATGGAAGGCGGCCACTTCACTAGTCAGTACACTGCTGACATTCATTTGTTTATGGATTTTGCATCGGGAACGCTAAATGCTGATGCTGTTTTGGTGTATGTTTGAGCACTTGTAATTCCTAAAGTACTTAAGGTATAACTGTAATCAAATTTGTAATCATGCAAAATTAAATTAATTAAAAAATTAAGGTGATTTTTTTGCCTTGTTGTTCAAATCGTTGAGTCAAATGATTAGCTTAAATAGTTTGCTTATCTAATGAGCTCTCTAACGAGATTTTTTTTGCAGGGATAGGACTGATAACAAACGTATAATTCCAGAAATATCACGTGCGTCCGTATTCGTCTGTTTGAAATTTTAAAATGACAGCCATTTAATTATCGTTGGCACAAAAAAAAAATGATTGTAGTTTAAGCCCTTAAAAGCTCCGACACCGCTAACCAAACACCCTGTATAGAACTAAAAAAAAATTTCTATCCCTCAGTTACATGTATGGAGGGCCCCCACCCTAATGGTTTTTTTTACAATTTAGTATCATATCATGTAGCGGTTCATACAACACATATCCTTACCAAATTTCGTTACTGTAGCATTTATAGTTTCCGAGTAAATCGGCTGTGGCAGACGGACAGACGGACATGACGAATCTATAAGTTCCGTTTTTGCCATTTTGGCTACGGAAACCTAAAAAATAAATTCGGTTGAATTAAATATTAGTTCGGTAAACCATATTAGCAGTAAAATCTGCACGAATTTACTTAATAATTTTCTGTAGACGATAAAGACATCGCGCTTACATTTTTAAAATTTGTCTCCTTCTGTTGACAAGTAGGTAGGTTTGCTCATCATCATCAGCTCATAGTCGTCCACTGCTGGACAGTCAAGGGCAAAAATATCTGTACATTTTTTTTACTTATGTCTGAAGCATAAGGTTTAAAATCGTATATATATTTATGCCCCTGACTGGACATAGGTTTGCTCAAGTAATAAAATACAATTATTTCCACATCCATATATTTATTTTGTATTAAAATCCTTTATAAACATATACAATTTATCAATTTAAACTCGACAATTAAATCTAACTACCCGATCTTAGTCGCATAGTTGCCAATTTAGAAGAATGAACATTGGACAGTTTAAAAATGAGTCTTATTTGGGTCTTTCTCTACTAATAGTACGGTCAAACTTAACATTAAACTCGCAAAGCATGCAGTATAACTGCATTTTTGTATGTTGAAAAAGGTTTTTCCCGTAGGGCACTATAAAATCACATTTTGGAAGCAAAAAAAAGATGTGCTAGCTATGTAGTACGTAAAAAACTGCGAAATTTACAATCATTTTTTAGTTTCTGATTTTTATTAAAAAAACCTTACGTTCCTTGACATTATATTTTGTGAAGCGTTTAAAGATTAATACATTTCCAACAAGTTGTGCTAACATACATTACCGTAGGTCTTATAGTTTCAGACATTCGCGACTTCGAGAAATACTATTTTTTGTAAACTAGCGTTATTTTGAGTTTTGCTAACGTTTTCGGCTTAATATCGCCTCACCTAATTATGCTACGAAAAACATGCAATAATGACCTTATATTGTACTTAATATTATTTTTTTTCCCTAGGGAGTAATAGAAATGTCAGTACGTCATTTAATAATATTATGTCTTATAACTTATATTTTGGTTAGCAAGTGTGATGATGATGAAAAACAGTATGCATCACGGTCGGTAAGCGGAATACTAACTCTCATAAAAGCTTCTAACACTCTCGTTAGTAATTCCGTACTTACCTCCCTTGATGCACAATGTACTATTCATTAAAGGGTAAAATCATGTCAGCGAACTTTGTAATTGAAAATAAAAACACGAAATTCAAAAGGCCCGCTATCTAAGTTTTTCATACAAATCGCAAGTCGTATTGCAAAGCTGCAATTTTAGTATATCATACAGGGATCGGAACCGGTTTTTTGGAAAAACCTCGAAATAGCTAAATATTTTAAAATGTTTTACACTTTTTATGTAGTTTTCAACATTTTATGTAATTATTAACATCGAATTTTTTAATTACTCCATAAACGAAAAAAATATGTACCGAAGAACGAAAAAGAACGGAATTCGAACCGTTCTTTTGTATGGAGAAAAAACCGTTATCCGATCCCTGATATCATATAGGCCCTATAGGGATGTACAAAAATGCATATTACAAGAAAAACAAAAAAAGAATTTTTCATCACACTTGCTGTCTAAGCGCGCCATTGCTTGCGCGCGTAGCGGGAGTAATAGAAAAGTGAAATTCCCTAGGGAGTAATAGAAATGTCAGTACGTCATTTAATAATATTTTGTCTTAAAACTTATTTTTTTCGGCAAGTGTGATGAAAAACATTGTATGCATCACGGTCGGTAAGCGGAATACTAACTCGAGTCATAAAAGTAACAACTACTAAAAAAAACTAACACTCTCGTTAGTAATTCCGTACTTACCTCCCTTGATGCACAATGTACTATCGGCATAGGACGTAAAAAACTGAAAAAAATTTGGACGTCTTTTAGTTTTTGACGTTTAATTAATAAAACTATTATCTTTTTGATACTAATTGCTACAAAGCTTAGAAAGAATATTATTATTAAATTTGAAAGGATTTGAGCTACCTTGCATTACCGTAAGTTATATAGGTTTTGAGATACGAAAGTTCAAAAAGTGCCCTTCATTAAGTTAAGAAAAAAATGCATGTTTTGAAGCCTCGTATAGCTCCAGCTATAACACTTACAGTAATTTTATTGTTATCAGCTCAATTTGTTCCAAATTTAATGTAGTTATTACCTAAAATTACTTTTTTTCTTAGTGTGAACGTTTTGCCAATATTTATAGTGAATTACTTTAAAATTTGTTTATGTTTTGATTTAAGGGCACTTTTTGAAATTTTATAGTAATTAGTATCAAAAAGATAACAGTTTTTTCGATAAACGTCAAAAACTAAAAAAAGTCCCAATTTTTTTCCGTTTTTTACGTCCTATGCCGAAATTATTATTTTGTTTTTCTTGTGATTTGCATGTTCGTATATCCCTATAGGGTCTATACACGGTCGAGCATTGCGAAAGATTTTAACTATGCATTCTAGACATCAAAATAAACAAAAAATATTATGAGACCTAATGTCAATTCCACCAAAAAAAAAAAATTTTTTTGTACTTTTTTTAGGCCGTCTTGAATTCTTTTTAACATTTCCAGTACTTTTTATCATAACAACAATTTGTTTAAATTATTTATTTCAATTGTTTTTTTTAGGTAGAGGTTATTTCGTCAAGTCTATTCGTATTTTTTGATTGTCAGGCAAAAGGTGTGGTAATATTAGAACACATTGTGGTAGCATTGTAATCCAAAAGAAGTTAAATGACGAGTTACGTCGAAAAACTTATTTCGAAAAAAGGTTGATTATCTCTGAAACCAAGCCGAATCCAGGAAATTTTATGTAACATTAAAGACTCTAAATATGGTCAGGAATCCAGCATTAAAATCTTTCGGAATGCTGACGTAACACCGTGTATATAATACCAAAATTGCTGCTTTGCAACACGACTTGCGATTTGTATGAAAAACTTAGATAGCGGGCCTCCTGCCTTTTGAATTTCGCGTTTTTATTTTTAACCGACTTCAAAAAGGAGGAGGATTACAATTCGTCGAAATCTTTTTTTTTTTATGTATGTTCCCCGATTACTCGAAGACGCGTGGACCGATTTGGAAAATTCTTTTTTTGTATGAAAGGGTATACCTTCTAGTTGGTCCCATTGTCACCGAATTCAGATCTGATGATGGGATCCTGGAGAAATCGAGGGAACTCTTCAAATGTTGTAAGCACACATGGCATTTTTCATTTATTTTCGAAGACTAATCAAGTATTTGCGTCTAGTCACGAACGTCTTAAGTTGGTGATCTGATGATGGAAGGTACAACTCCTTAGCAATTAGGAGTTGGGGGATAATTCTTTAAATATAACATATTTCGTGTATTTTGGAAGCTATTTGAGTATTTGCCTTTAGGTGGTCATCCTTTCATGTTGGTGAGCTGATGATGGAAGGTACAACTCCTTAGTGATTAGGAGTTGGGGGATAATTCTTTAACAGCGTTAGCACACCTCCGCCGCGGAACTGAAGTAGCGAAACCGCTGACATTTCGCTACAGTTTGTCCGTTGTGAGACGAGCGGAACAATAGCGAAACTGCCTGTTCTAGCGCGTTGAACTGACGATGCATATCTCTCTCTCGCGGAACATCGGCGATCTGCTCCGACGTCGCGCATACCTCCGCGACTTTTCCGCCACTTTTTGAAGTTTCGCGTTTGTTTCGCAAGCGAGTTGTGGCTGTCGACAGATTTCTCATGGCGGAACAGTGAAAAATTGTAGAATTGGATATTGAATTCACCGAAAAACTAATACAAGAGGTCAGAAACAGACCTTTAAATGCAGATTTCTAAGAATGAACTTCTGATCAATCTTTAAATGTCAAAAGGTAATTCTTCAAAATCGGCAACTATGTATAATATATATAACTTAGTTATAAGGACTATAATAACCCTAAATTTCGTATTTTGCTTTGTAATATCCGGCTTTAACGGGCTGTATAGTTCTTCAAAACTTTGTGGACTCATTCTGAAATATATTATGTATGAAAACGATCTTCATGTGACTCAAATTCTTCACATAATTGGTTTTCGCCAAACTATTTCATCTTCTTATTATAATCTCGTGTTCTCGTGCACCCAGATTCTACGTCTTTTAATGTTAATGTCATTTCTTCTTCTTCGGATTCTGAAAGCGACATTTGGTTTCTATTGCTGGAATAACACTAACGATCGCGTAGGAGCGTTTCGCCGCGAAACTAGAGTATGATTCCGCGGCGTGTGTGGTAACGTTTCGCCGCGAAACTTGTGTTGCGGTTTCGCGTTCTCATTTTCGCAGCGGAGGTGTGCTAAAGCCCACAACAGTAATGTTTATGGGTAAGTAGATTTTTTCCGAATGTTAATTCGTTAATTATCATAATTTTTCTAACACGCTCAAAAACAGTCCCCTGGCGTATCCCGAATTCAAAATTCGAGCTTTACGACAAATGTTATGTTACGGCTTATGTTGCAATTTGGTAAGACCTTATTATAAAATTTAAAAAGTTTATTATATTGTGCATATTATTTGTACATAATTTTGATTTTATTGTTTTAGATTTTATTTTAACAACATTTAGAAACTGTACCTTAGCTTCAAAAACAGTCCTCTGTAGCGAATTTAAAAATAATATAATAATATTTGTAAAAATTTATTTCGTTATAGATGTTGCAGAGACCGAAAACTGTATCAATATCATAAAACAAAATCACTAACCTCTTTTGATTTGAATTAATTGGAAGATAAACTTGGCAGAGGACTGTTTTAATTTGCCAATTAGTAGAGAAATGCCCATTTAAATATATATGACGTTAAGACTATCGGGAAAATGGTGAGTCTTACCCTAATACGAGGGTTGCCTTTAAATAGACGCTGTAATAACTATTCGACCAATTTGAAAACATTTTTTTGTTTTCGAGTTCTAAATTCAAAAGGATGAAAATGCCATATGTTTATTTTTTTTTTAATCGCGGGAGGTTGGCAAACGACACGACTTAAAAGGCAGCCCTCGTATTTTTTGGACATCTTCACACAAATATTTTTGGACAAATTAATAAGGATTAATCTATAACTGTCACAAGTTCATTCTTAGAAGTCGGCGCCTATAAGAATACATTTGTCACCACTCCAACTCTTTCAGTGGGTGTCGTAAGGGTCGACTTCGGATTGAAGTAGTTATCACTGACCATTTATTTTTTGAAAACTGATGATGACGGGCAGCAGGTGTCGTCATAGTGGATACACTACTACGACCGCCAACCCGCTCGCCTCTTGTGGTGTGTATGGGCATTACATCCTTAAGGTACAAGTTGGCAGCCGACCGCACGCAGCACCAGCAGACGACATGTCGTCGCTTCATGTCGTCGCGACACGTCGTTGCGTCCTGTCGCTGCAGTCATGATTTCGATCCCGACTGCAGACGACAACTGCAGATGGCATCCAGTTGATTCCGAGCGGTCCGTGAAACAAAATGTCTGACGTGTTCGAGAATAGTGATCGCTATTTTTTACGTCTTTTATTAGAAGAGGAAGAAGATGATGATGACTTGCTTTTATTATACAGAAAAAGACGACAAGCCACATGTCCTATGATTAAATACAGAGCAAGTGAGCGAACTTATTCAATACTGATCAAAAACCATTTGAAAAGCGATATGAAAGAATTCAGAGAGTATTGTTGTCAGCCTATCTGCTTTGCCCGAAGGTTGACTGGTAGAGAATGCTTTTTAGCATTAAGTTCGCCTTTTGTACAATAATCTTGTTTTTCTTGTGCAATAAAGGTTAAATAAATAAATAAATGTAAAACAGTTCGATTGTATTGTATACTAAGTTTAATCAGAGAAGAAATCGAGCCAATGAAAATAAATGCCATAAATATCGCGGCGTCAGCGACACTACTGATCTGCGGTCGGGCGACACTGCCGTCTGCCGCTCGGCGACGCGTCGCTAGCTTCATGTCGCTAGCTACGGAGGGAATTTCATAGAAATACATAGAAACCAGTAGTGTCGTTGCGACACGTCGTCTGCAGTTGTCGCCTGCGGTCGGCTGCGAACTTGTACCTTTATGCGTCCATGCCCATACGCATAGAAGAGGCCTAGTCCAGCAGTGGACTCTCATAGGCTGATGATAATGTGACCCTCAATCTAAAATAGACCCTTGTGATCTAACAGGTTTAATTGGGCATTTAACGGGGCAACGCCTGGTACTTTTGGGCCAGGTACGGTTCGGGATGGTTTCTTATTTAGGTTTTTTTGACAGATACGTTTCCTTACGATGGTGGGTCACCCACTAATCATATTAGTAAAGCGGGTAAGATACTTTTATCTAGCAAACTATGCAACATTTGTCCCCTGGGTAACGTGACAAAAAAAGTGATTGACCCATATGTAGATGTATTATACAGGATTTTGAAGATGTAAAGAATCTCCAAATATCAATATAAAGTAAATAAAAAACGGCCAACAGCATGTAGGGTTCCGTAGTTGTTTAAAAACGGATGGGCCGATTTTGTTTGAAATAGTTCGAAAGTATTCTGTAAGCCCAGATTTTTTTTTAAATATATTTACTAGCAGTTACCCGCGGCTTCGCCCGCGTATTATCTAATCACTGCATGTTAATGATTTACCGCGGGTTATCTCGCGTTTGGCTTAACCGATTTAAGTGTGGGGTGGGTGGTGCTTCTCACGTTTTGTACCTCAAAATCGTTATGAAAAACCTCTTGATTCAAACTCAATAAATTAATTACTTGGAACGTCTTGACTTTTCAGATATCGATTATTATCAAGATGAGTTATCACATTATGGTCATCTTTATCAGATCTGGTAACCGACAAATGCTATCATTTGTACCTCAAAATCGTTATGAAAAACCTCTTGATTCAAACTCAATAAATTAATTACTTGGAACGTCTTGACTTTTCAGATATCGATTATTATCAAGATGAGTTATCACATTATGGTCATCTTTATCAGATCTGGTAACCGACAAATGATAGATTGATCATAAAAAAATTACATACACTCACATAGGTAATTGTCGTGTTTTGATGATAAACTATCATTTGTCCGCAGACCACGAACCCTGTAAAGTGTTCGAAACGTCGGAATGAAGTTAAAATTAGTTGATATACGCGAGTTTATCCGTTTTCATAGTTTTATATCATTTGTCGTTTACCAGGCCTGACAAAGATGACCATAATCCTTTAAGGTGATATCAGACGGCTCATTTTTCGTTCATTTTTTCGTTTCATTCGGCATCTTTCACTTAAAATGACACGTCTGACCACGGAGTGAAACAAAAGTGCCGAATGAATTCATTAGTGAACCGATCCAACAATGTTGGATATTTTCATTCGGCATCTTTCACTCGCACTCCGAATGAACGGAAAATGAACAGTTCATTCCGTCTGAACACGGAATGAACTGTTCACTCGGATTCGGCCGACCGTTGCTACTCGAGTGTTTAAATCTATCGTCCTCGAGACACGACTTCATTGGACGCCATATTGACAGAAATGCGGAGTGAATGTTCATTTCTATGCCATTCCAGCTTTGCTGTGTGAATATGGAATGAAGCATTCACGCGAGTGATCATTCATCCGAGTGAACCGTCTGATATCACCTTTAGTTACGGTTGGTAGCCAAAGTTTTGTAACCAGCTTCGAAATGGGAATAAAATCCCAGTAGGTAGGTAAAGGTTTTAAATCGGGACATTATCATTACCGATTTGTAACCACGTAGGCAATACCAAATCCGGCTACGATGAGAGTTATTTCCATTTCATAGCTGACTACCAGGCGGGAAACCATATTTCCTAATTGGCAGCCAGGTACCAAATCTGGCTACCAAACGGTACTAAGGACCATAATAGCCGAGCTGATTAACATTTGAAGTGGGTCAAGATTGGTACCGTTTCTTGCAAATTTGACTTCTACTTCATTATGATGAACCTAATCAGTCAGATCTTCAGATTGCCACCGATTTTTATCACGGACAATATCGAAACGGAAGTAATTTAATAGGCAGCCTTTTTTGCAGTTTCGTTTGCAGAATTGTTATAACTGTTATGAGAACCTCTGACATCCCAATACATCGATTTACATAATTGGATCAAAATTGACGAAATTTATGGTGACGGCTTTGTTGATCTTATAAAAAACATCTTGGATTCACAGATATATATATTTTTTACTATCACGTGAAAACTCAAGTAGTTCAAAATGGCGGCATTTTCACGAAATGTTTTAGTGCACCGTAAAAGGTTATTAACGTTGGTTAACATGCTAAATTTAGAATATGTAGCATCGGAATAAAAACATAAAAAATATACCCCAGATATAGACCCCAAGCCTATCACACCATAACAGGGCAGATGGTATTTCACGTATACCTCGTTACATTTTATAATCGTTATGATCTTCGTGAACAGACACGATAAACTATAGAAACGATAAACGTTTTTTTTTACTGTTTAACCTTTTTACAAAAAGTTGAATTCTCAAAAAACCCTAAAACATGTCTTTACTCCTTTATGTTTGGGAATACTCCTGTGAAGTTTCTGATAAAATAGTTTAAATTGTCAAGTTTCCCCATACAAACTTTGGACCCCATTGCTCCCTCTAGGAAGTGGATTTTGACTTGAACCTTTTTTAGAGCACCCCTACACCCTCAAAGAAACCTACGCGCTAAATTTGGAATCTCTAGAACCAGAAATGGACATAAATTAAATAATAATACTATGTATAATGCCTTTCTCAAACATGCAATGAAATTAAACAAAAAAATGTATCTTCTTCCTAAGAAATTATAAGTCAAGTCAACTACATAACTAAGTCTTTGAAACACAACAAAAGTCAAATACGACACCTCATTTTTTTTAAGATTGACCTGTTTGAAAGTTGCAAATTTTTAACTACTTTTAAAAAGCGGTATTAGACGACGCGGTCGGTTGGGTCCAATTAATCGCATGCGGTGATCGGGGCCGACGGATCGCGCCGTATAATACTGCTTTTTAAATATTATTTTGAGTAGTTATTGTACATTTATTTTAAATTATAAATACCTAATTATAACTGCAAAAATTTACCAATCATTTTTTTTATACTAATATTACTTACAAATAATTATTGGTTAAAAGCCAAGATGCCAGGTCACAACTCTATGTCAAATGAAAATTAAAAAAAGGCACTTGCCGGCCTAGGCCGGCAACGAGGTACTTCCCGGCCACTTTTTAGGCACGTAACTACAACATTTCATTGCGTGTTTGAGAAAAATTATATTTATTTACTTTTCAAATTTTACCCCATCACACCATAGCCGTGTACATAGTACGAGGGCTGTTCCGAAAGTTTTTAGTTGCTCCGGTTCTATTCATGCGATTTCAATAAAACTTACACCATTTTGAGGGATATTTCAATGACGCGTTAGGCGGTGTAAATTTGTTTTAGTAAAAATTTTAAATATTTTTATTATTTTGTTTTACTTAGACGTGTCGAGCCTTACTCCGATCCGGTTTTTAAGGCACTTTTTTAATGAGATGCTATGGACATCATTCGCTTATAAAACTATTTTATTTTATAGGTTCTAGTAATTGAAGATATTTCCGTTATTTTTAAGTACAAATTACGTGATATCCTTTACTTCATCATAAATATACTAATCATAAATGAGTAGGCATCGAATAAAATCGTAAACTCTAAAATTGGAATTTCGAATATTGTAAAATCATCATTCAATCATTAATATTGTTCTTCAATTATATGTAATTAAAAAAACGCAAAACTAACTTTATATATCCCGGGTATATTCAAGTACGGCTTTCAAAGATTTTCATACAAAACGTGCTTCAATATGTCAAAAATGGCTAATTTTTCCATGCAATGTTAAATTTCTTACAAAACTGCATTTTTTTAAATAAATATACCACAAAAACTAATCCCATTACATGCATAAATTTACTAACCATAAATTTATAAACCAATTTATAAACCTCTGTGAACTTGGCACCCGACCGTGTGTTTTTTTTTTTAATTTTAATTATTATTCGGGAAGCCTTTCGTTTGTAGTTGATTGTAGTGAAACTGATTTTGTTTGTAGTTAGTTAGAAAAAAAGTTATGAAAAGGGGGGGAAATCTCAGCAACCCGATTTTCAACATTTTAACTTTTATTGATAGTATCGTATTCAGAATCGTTTGTAGTTGATTGTAGTTCCTTTCTTTTCGTTTGTAGTAGCCAAGAAATGTCAAAAAAAAAAAAATAAACAAAAAAAAAAAAACCTGAGCGCGTTGATGTCTTTTTTCGAAAACTAATTTAGCTCAAAATCATTAAACCTTGATTGTAGTGCCGTTTACTTCGTTTGTAGTAACAAATTACATTCAACAATAACATGATCCTTTCGTTTGTAGTTGATTGTAGTGAAACGGATTTTGTTTGTAGTCAGTTAGAAAAAAAAGTAACGAAGGGGGGGTAAAACCTCAGCACCCAACTTTGGAAATTGTAAAGTTTAATGATTGCAACTCGTTCAGAATCGTTTGTAGTTGATTGTAGTGAAACGGATTTTGTTTGTAGTCGGTTAGAAAAAGTTACGCAAGGGGGGTAAAACCTCAGCACACGACTTTCATAATTATATTTTTTATTGATCGTATCGTGTTTAGAATCGTTTGTAGTTGATTGTAGTTCCTTTGTAGTTGAATGGAAAAAAAGTTACGAAGCGGGGTGGAAAACCTTAGTATAGGATTTGCGAAATTTTATCTTTTAACGATTGGGTCGTGTTCGGAATCGTTTGTAGTTGATTGTAGTTCTTTTATTTTTGTTTGTAGTTGAATGGAAAAAAAGTAAGATCATACAATCGTGTAATCGCCAATTGATTACGAAATGCCGACTCTGCCTCCGGAACACTTTTTTGTATATAAATCAACTAGCAGTTACCCGGCTTCGTCCGCGTACTTATATCTATACACTGCATGTTAATGTTTTCCCGCGATTATCTCGCGTTTGCCTTAACCGATTTAAGTGTGGCGGATGGTGCTTTTACCCGCGGTTCGGCCGCGTTTTATCAATTTTTATCACGGTCGTTTTAAACTTAAGATCTAAATTCAAGATGGCGAACTTTTCTTGCAATTTGTCTTCAAATTCCGTATGAAGAACGTTTCATCGATTCTCGGTATCGATTTTTATCAATATCAAATCAAAGTTCTAGAAATTTTAGATGTGATAGCTTCTCACTTTTTGTTCCTACTTAAAAATCTTTATGAAAAACCCCCTTGGATCCTAAGATACCGATTTTTATTAAGGTCGGATTCAAACTAAATAAATTCAAGGTGCCGATCATTTTGTGCAAAACCTCAAATTCATTACTTGGAACGTTTTGACATTTCAGATATCGATTATTATCAAAATCCGCTATCATATTATGGTCATCTTTACAATCTGGTAACCGACAAATGTTTTTTATCATTAAAAGTTTACCATACACTCACATAGGTGATTGTTGTGTTTTGATGATAAACTATCATTTGTCGTTTCCCAGGCCTTACAAAGATGACACATAATTAGCCGAGCTGATTAACATTTGAAGTAAATCAAGATTGTTACAGCTTCTTGCAAATTTGACTTCTGCTTCATTATGATGAACAGATCAGTCAGAACTTCAGATTACCACCGATTTTTATGACGGACAATATCGAAACGGAAATTTAATAGGCAGCCTTTTTTGCAGTTTGTTAGGCCCAGCACACACGGTGAAACGCAACTGCAACGAAACTCTTTTGAAATTATAGGTTTGAAACCAGTTTCAAACGTTTTCCACACACGCCGCAACCTAAATGTGATGAAATTAGTCACAATCATTCCGATTTTGAGACCAGACAGACGTGCCCAAAATGCCTAGTTCAAGTGATGAAGAAGTTCTGGTTTTGTATTTGTATCTTCGACAAAGAAGGAGGCGTAAAAGAAGAAGTATGTGGGTACATCCCTACATTGAGAAGAATATCAACTGCCGTATGTTTGTATTGAATAGAATAGAATAGCCAGAAAGTGTTGTATTGTACAAGCAAGGATGTTTCTCGACTTCCAATACGAATTGAATATTTTTATTTTCATCGTCAGCCATTTTGTCGAACAGAAAAGACGCGAAATCCGACACGAGTTTCCTGCACGCTGGTTTCAAAGCAACTGATCTGCAACGCGTTTCAAACCGGTTTCAAACTAGTTGCTCGTGTGTTGTTTCTCAAAGGTATCTATGGCATAAACTCAAATGAAACTCAAAAGTAACTAGTAGTTGCAGTTTCGTTGCAGTTGCGTTTCACCGTGTGTGCTGGGCCTTAATGAGAACCTCTGGGATCCCGATACATCGATTTACACAATTGGATCAAAAATGACGAAATTTATGGTGACGGCTGTTTTGAGGTGGCACACTGTTTCATAGACAGAAGAGAATTTTGTTTCACAGAAATTTGTTCATATATTATTTGGAACATATACTTTCTGTTCCAATATTATTGTTTCATAGACTATTCAATTGCTTAAAACATATTTCACACACATTCAGTTCCATGTATATTGCTATCTAACTTTTTTACTTTACAAAGTAACCAAACACTAGAATTACATTTCATGTATTTTTGTTTTGTAGGCACTGATTTCATAGATTGTTGTTTTATAGTTACTAGTTTATATAATATTTAGTTCCACACAAGGGGGGCTCGGGGGGCGGAGCGCCCCGCTTTTAAAAAATAACAAATTTGTACCCCCCCCCCCCCTACTCTAACCTAGATAGGTTCGTTAGGTACCTTTTATCCCTTAGAGCAGAAATAGAAGCCCCGCGCAGCGGGGCTTCGTCGACCGGTTCCCAGGTCTAAATCGCTTACTAAAATTCTTTGGACAAAGGTATTTCTTTTGTATTTGTATAATGGTATGTAATGATAATTCTATAGTTTTATTATGACTGAATAAAAATATATAGTTTGATATAATGACAAACAACATTCTATTAATATTCAGTTTTTGAAACAACTGTTACAGATACTAAATACTATACGAATTAATAATATTTGATTGAATACGTTATGAAATGAAATTCTAGGAACTACATATCTGAACAATAAAAAATATACAAAACCAGATTATACAATGTAAGAGCTCTGAAAAATGATCATTCTATGAAATGAAAATACAAGAAACATTTTCTATGTACCAATATTCTGTGAAAATGTTGTCTATGAAACAACGTACAACCCTGTTTTGACTTTATAAAAAACCTCTTGGATACACAGATATAGGTATGTACCTACATTTGATTACTATCGCTTGAAAACTCAGGAAAACTTAAAAGGTTATTAACGTTGGTTAACATGCTATATAGAATTTTTTGAATCAGAAATAAACATAAAAACGATATATACCCCTGTCATAACCCGCAATCCCATGGGACCATAAAAGAGGAGATGGTATTTCACGTAAACCTCTGTACAGCGACACGATAGACTATGGAAACGATAAACATGTTGTTTTTTTAACCTTTTTACCACTTTCAAGAGTTGAATTCTCAAAAAACCCCAAAACATGTCTTTAGTCATTTATGTTTAGAGCACCCTTACAAAGAAACCTACGCGCTAAATTTGGAATGTTTAGAATCAGAAATGAACATAAATAATAAATCTGTATTGTCTTTTTTTTCGAATTTAACTCCACCACACCATAACCGTGTACATAGTATTTCACGTCTGCCGCGTTAAATTTTAAAATCATTATTTTTTTCGTGATTTACGATAAACCATAGAAACGATACCCAACTTAATTTTTTTACTTCAGCACCCTTTTTACCTTTTTCAGGGGTTTATTTTCAAAAATCTTGCAACATATGTTTACTCTATTACTTTCAAGAATACTCCTACGAAGTTTCGGACAAATAGTTCAACTAATCTTGTTTCGCCATACAAACTTTGGACCCCCATAGTACCCTCTAGGGAGTGGATTTCGACTCAACCTTTTTTAGAGCACCCCTACATCCTAAAAGAAACCTACGCGCTAAATTTGGAATCTTTAGAACCAGAATTGAATATACAGGGTGTTTTTTTTTCGACCGTTCAAATTCTACGTAGTGAATGTGTAGGTCATACTGACCAACTTTTACTATGGGGACAAAGTCGCAATCGCGAAAAAAAAATCAGCTGTTTCATACATTTCGGCCGGCGTAATGCCGCCAATTTGTATGAAACAGCTGATTTTTTTTTCGCGATTTCGACGTTGTCCCCATAGTAAAAGTTGGTGAGTATGACCTACACATTCACTACGTAGAATTTGAACGGTCGAAAAAAAAACACCCTGTAAATAATGAAACTTTATTGTTTTGTTTTTCGAATTTTACTCCATCACACCATAACCGTGTACATAGTATTTCACGTCCCCGCGTTAAATTTTAAAATCGTTATTGTATTCGTGATCTACGTCCCGATAAACCATAGAAACGATACCCAACTTGCTTTTTGCACTTCGTCACCCTTTTTACCTTTTTCAGGGGTTGATTTTTCAAAAAACCTTAAACATACATTTAATCAATTACTTTAAAGAATACTCTTGCGAAGTTTCGGATAAAATAGTTCCACTAATCTTATTTCGCCATACAAACTTTGGACCCCAATTTCAACCCCTTAGAAGGTGAATTTTGAAAAATACTTTCTTAGTACTCGTCTACACCATAAAAGGAACCTACTTGCCAAAGGACCATGCGTCAAAATTGCTCCAAGACCAACAAACATGAGAGTTAGATCATTAAATAGGTCTTTAACTTTACTTCATTTCATTATATGGGCACGAAATCGAATTCCATTGCAGAACTGAGATATTCATATATTTGTCAGCCTGAATACGAGCTAATTCAGTAGAAAACCTCTGTAGATTTAGCCACTAGTTTATTTTGGTAGCTGCAGCTACCAGTGATCACCCTTATTTTGTATGTAAAAAAAAAGGCTAATGTCAAAAGAAAAAAGAAACTAAGCGAGTGAGGTGGTTAACATACAATCACGTGTGCACAATCTTTTTTTTTACACACTTCGATATCCTAATGATTAACGACCAATATCTCTGATCTATGAGATATTCATTATTTTGTCAGTGCGAATACAATCTTCACACTGACAAATATGAATATCTCAGTTCTGCAATGGAATTCATCTTGGTGCCCATAGAATGAAATGAAGTAGATTTAAAGACCTATTCAACAATGTAACTTTTAGCTGTGTTGACTTTGGGCAAAGTTCCATACAAAGTTGGCCATGGTCCTTTGGAGTCTCTAGAACCAGGGGTTTAGGCTGTGCGTGCATCTTTGTCAGGGAGCTTCCTCTTTTATATATATAGATGTACAGTCACCATCAGATATATCGAAGCGCCCAGGGTGTTCAAAAATATCCATTGCTATTTCACCATGGTCACAGGGCGGACACGGCATACAAAAACTCAATCTGACATTTGTCCGTGCCTATCAACTACAAACGAAAATAAAGGAACTACAATCAACTACAAACGATTTCGAACACAATTACATTGGTAAAAGTAAAAATTTCGCATAAGATTTTTCACCCCCTTCGTAACTTTTTTTTAATTCAACTACTAACGAATATAAAAGAACTACAATCAACAAACGATTTCGAATACGTCTCCATTATTAAAAGATACAATTTCGCAAATCGTGTACTAAGGTTTTCCACCACGTTTTGTTACTTTTTTCCATTCAACTACAAACGAAAAAAAAGGAACTACAATCAACTACAAACGAAAACAAAGTAACTACAATCAACTACAAACGAAACCGAACACGATTCAATCATTAAAAGATAAAATTTCGCAAATCTTGTGCTGAGATTTCTCACCCCCTTCGTAACTTTATTTCCATTCAACTACAAACGAAAATAAAAGAACTACAATTAACTACAAACGATTTTGAACACCATTACATTGTTAAAAGTAA
This sequence comes from Thaumatotibia leucotreta, assembly GCA_025490895.1. Classification (NCBI taxonomy): domain Eukaryota; kingdom Metazoa; phylum Arthropoda; class Insecta; order Lepidoptera; family Tortricidae; genus Thaumatotibia; species Thaumatotibia leucotreta. Next base: position 17,215 of record JALPQI010023425.1, read on the forward strand.
AACTTTAGCAAATCCTGTGCTGAGATTTGGCATCCCCTTCGTAACTTTTTTTTCCGTTCAACTACAAACTAAAATAAAGGAACTACAATCAATTACAAACGATTTCGAACACAAAATACATTGTTAAAAGTAAAAATTTCGCAAATCCTGTGCTCAGATTTTTCAACCCCTTCTTAACTTTTTTCCATTCAACTACAAACGAAAATAAAAGAACTACAATCAACTACAAACGATTCCGAACACGACCCAATCGTTAAAAGGTAAAATTTCGCTAATCATATACTAAAGGTACAAGTTGGCAGACGACCGCACGCAGCACCAGCAGACGACATGTCGTCGCTTCATGTCGTCGCGACACGTCGTTGCGTCCTGTCGCTGCAGTCATGATTTCGATCCCGACTGCAGACGACAACTGTAGATGGCATCCAGTTGATTCCGAGCGGTCCGTGAAACAAGATGTCTGACGTGTTCGAGAATAGTGATCGCGATTTTTTACGTCTTTTATTAGAAGAGGAAGAAGATGATGATGACTTGCTTTTATTATACAGAAAAAGACGACAAGCCACATGTCCTATGATTAAATGCAGAGCAAGTGAGGGAACTTATTCAATACTGATCAAAAACCATTTGAAAAGCGATATGAAATAATTCAGACAGTATTGTCGTTTAAATGAAAGACAGTTCGATTTTTATACTAAGTTTAATCAGAGAAGAAATCGAGCCAATGAAAATAAATGCCATAAATATCGCGGCGTCAGCGACACTACTGATCTGCGGTCGGGCGACACTGTCGTCTGCCGCTCGGCGACCCGTCGCTAGCTTCATGTCGCTAACTACGGAGGGAATTTCATAGAAATACATAGAAACCAGTAGTGTCGTCGCGACACGTCGTCTGCAGTTGTCGCCTGCGGTCGGCTGCCAACATGTAGTGTTGGGTAGGACATCAATTTAAAATGAGTTTGTATGTGTACATCATTTCCAAAAATTTGATGGGACATTATCTTCCATCAAATGAAGTGAGGTACTAATATATTTCCAGCAACCATACTACCATCGGCAACAAAAAAAAATGGTATACAATATTAACCCGGAGGAATGTGGCAGGGGTATCTCATACTCAGCGTTTGACTTATGTTATGTATAGTTATTTATTATATATTTAGAGTTAATTTTTGTTTAACTTTTTTTCACCAGACTTTCACCGGGTTAATATAACTGCATATATGCCTATCTGTGAAATATGAATGATTAATTTTCAAATTAAGTGCATTATTTAAGTGTGTTACTCAAAATAAAATATAAGAAAAGTTAAGAATGTTAAGAAAGGTTACATCTGTATCTATGTTCATGCAAGGGAGGGATCCTTCAAGTGAATTTTAGCTATATGGCAACTTAATTAAATGCTTATATATAATTGGTTTAAAATTATACATATTATTGGCTATTTTTATTACATCCTGTCCATATCCACACATCACAAAGGAATATTTCTTTAATAGTTGCTGTACTTACTTGCTATTTATGAAAATAAACTATTATTTTACCACTAACCTTAAAAATAAGTAGAAGTTCATTCACCAAAAGTTTTAAATACTTACAATAAGGCCTCGTCGTTAAAATATACCGATCAAACAACACTATTGTAAAGAAACCAAAAATCACATACACATCTTACGTGAGTTATCACTAACTTTTTTTTGCAAACCACTTATGGCCTGCCGCTGGAGCCGCTATTACTCAAGCAGTATTATTTACACAATATTTTAACTAACTCACAAAACAAATACCTAAACATCACAAGCAATTTTACATTGCATTTAAGAGCTTGCCGGTATCTGATAGTTCTGATACGATTCATGTAATGTTAGGTTATTTTCATGTTTTGTTCTGGTTCTGTCAAACTGTGTCAAACATTAGTACGTGTTTACAAAGTGCGTTTAAAACCAAATTAAATGCACATCACGCAAAAAACGTATTTTTTTTT
>JALPQI010023426.1:0-15237 GCA_025490895.1 Thaumatotibia leucotreta
GACTCATAACATTATTCAAAGCTTTTGTACAATTATTCCTTTTTTAGTAGAATCGAAAATAATATTCCGGTTTTTGGACATCACTACCATGTAAACAAAAGGTTCGTTCCGTTCTACAGTTTTTAGTTCGTTGATGAATCATTTTCAATCCGTTCTTTCCACTTCGTTCAATGACACACTTTTGTTTGACAGCTCGTTCGTCGCATTTGTTTCGTTTCGATACTATCCAACGAAAAATAGCTTTGTTTTTGTGTGATTACACATTGAATCTGATGCAGGATTGAAATCGACAATGACGCTGGGTCATTTTGAGAACGTAGGAGCCTTTATAAGGAGTTGCAATGGGACAACGTTGCGGTACGATCAAGCATGTTTGGAAATCATCACAACGGAGCCAATAAGTTTTACCAGCCAGTATGAGGAATGCCAGGGGTGTAAGTTGCTGCCGACAGAGCCACTGGAAGGCTCATGGTCTTACGTGCTGAAAACTTTAAGCCCAGTGCGCTACGCGATTGAAAATGGGCATGGCCAGATTTGCAATGGTAAGTACTTTTATGATATCGGGTTACGTAGGGGGGCAGCTATTGTTCTCGAATGCAGTTTGATGCAATAACACGGTCAGTGCGGCTTTTATAAACATCTTTAGACAATTTTTTATGCTTCTAGTTCCACTTAAATCAGCTTTATTGTGTTTTAAACTTGATACTGGAAACTTCTTTGTTGTTTTTTCATATCTGGGTTATATGTTCATTTCTGACAGTGATTGATTTTATCTATATGTACTGGATAACACATGTGTGAGAATGGATATTAGTAATGTTTGTTATGATAATGCTCAAACAGAACTAGATTACTACCTTCATGTTTATATTTAAAACATCGCACATAAAAAATATAAGAAGAATTCTCTGTTTTGTCATACCTAAGGACACCTGTTGCAAGAGAAATTGTATTAGGTTCATCAGTTTACGTGTGTTTGACTAGGTATTTTTAGCTAAAGTTGACATTTTTTTTTAAATATGCAATTTTCATTTGATGTCTAAAGAATGTGAAACTATAGTTCTAACACTACACTTGTATGCTATATTGGATTATGTATATGCAGCCTATAATAGGGATGATGACTGTAGTTAAAATAAATTATTTAACATTATGCACGACATAATACACAAAGAAATTATTACCAAGATGTAGATTGCAGTAATTTATGTACAGAACTTCTATTTAATAAATTGAAAAGAACTTAAAAGAGTAGGTCATTTGGCCGTACTCAAACGTGACGTCACTTTTGAGTATTTCATATAAAATTCCATACTATTCCATAATGGGGATCGTTTTGACAGTTCGAAAAAAGATGCTGATTTGACTTGCCAGTCATCATGCCTATTCAATTAGTTGCATTTATCTTGTAACCTCTCTGCAGGTCATGAATCACACATATTTGCATATGTATACACTTTGCCTATGTAGGTATGTCTATAAACTTGCCAATATTAATCTATATTTTATATAAGTTATATGTTATACTTCCTTACACAGTTGTTCATATTTACTTAATGCTATATCTTAGGTTATTTTATTATGACTTTATGTGTTTGTTATTATTATATTACAATTTGTATACAATTAGAGATATTGTGAATAAAGAACATCAAAGCATTATAAACAATAATATGAATTTATGTACAAAACATCTCATTACTTTATAATGGGAAATTAGATTGTTAATCAATTAGATTACATGGACCTAAGAACTTATCTTCGTAAGGTACCATTCAATTAGAACAGAGATAAATTTGTTTTTTGGACAAACTGAAATCAACTTTATTTCCTGCCATGTAGGTAATTATTATGATGACAAATTAGGATGCTTAGGATGTATCCCATTACATGAAAATGCAATATTAGGGAAAGCAATATGGGTAACCATTTATTTACAGCCTACAAACAAAGTAAGATTTTGCATGTTGTGATAATAATGTAGGTCAGACTCCGTATGTGTGGCCAGTATACCTACCATAACCATTATTATTGTATTAATCCATAATATCACTAGTGCTACATTTAAATTAGTTTTATTTGCCAATATTTTAATTTATTAACTAATAAAGTGGGAATCTCACAGACATGTATTTATTCTCAATACAGAGTGTGTAACCCCCTTATTCATAAACGTCTGCTAACTTAACAAGCCGCTAATAATTGTTTGTCCCTTTCGGTCTTAACAATGTGTCCATAAGAGCAAAAGGGACAAACAATACTTAGCGGCTTGTTAAGTTAGCAGACGTTTATGAATAATGGGGTAAGTTTGCAATTATTTTCAATTCTAGTCACCTTGGTAGTTCAAGTTTAATAGTATTTTATCTTGCTAATTAATTTAATCTGTTTCCTGTTATGTTCAAACAATTGTTGATTATAATTAGGCTTAGGACATTTCATAGCATATTGTGGTTCTAAAATCCCTGGAGGTGCTATGTGTAAAATTTTCGAAGTCAAAGTCAGAAGAAAATATCAGTTGACTAAAGAGTTTGAAATTATTAATTATGATAAAATACTTATAAATTGGAATCATTAATCTATGCTGTATCTATTTGCTTCTAAGGTCAACAAAGGTCAATTTTGTTTTTTGTTCGGAAGTTACATGTAATTTATACAAAAGATTCAAAACTTTCGAGAGTTTACTTTGGTGTCTGAAATAACTAAATTCATATGCATTTTTTATGAATTCAAGTTCGTTTTTTAAAATTAATTACGTTCGATTAAAATTAACTCAGTAACGATGTGACAGTAGGTATAAATCATTATATTTAACCCGGCGAGAGTGTGGTGAAAAAAAGTTAAACAAAAATAAACTCTAAATATATTGACATAAGTCAAACGCAGGGTATGAGATACCCTGCCACACTCCCGCCGGGTTAATATTACAATATACTTTGACTTTGACTTCGAAAATTTTACACATAGCGGCTCCAAGGATTTTAGAACCACAATATGCTAATAAATGTCCTAAGCCTAATTACAATAATTTCCAAAATGATTTAATTCTTCTAACAGGAAAAAATGTAATATGGAAGTATTATTTCTTTAACAATGAGTTAAACCCAATTTTACATAATTTATTCAAATTACAGTCACCATCAAATAGTCAATACATTGGCTTACTTAGCAGTTAGCTACCTATACATATAGAAAATCATAGTTAAGAAGTGATAGAATGTCAAAATTACAAGGAACTAGAATTTTTTGACAGAAACATTGTTGTGTTTAATGCTGCAGATGTTGACCTTTGTAGTCAAGTCGCATGATTAGATGACTCAGAGTTGTAGTTATCATGTAAACAGTAGATATCAACTGTGTAGATAATTATAGGTTATATCTTATATGCAAATTCGTATTTAAGTATTTCATGCCAAAACTATACCATTTGTCAGTAGGAAACAAAAAAAAATTAAACAAACCTAAAAATATGCATTATTTCATAATCACGCACTTTAAGAATACAATCTTGGCTTTATCAGCAACTTAAAACTTTAAACTGTGATTTCACATACATTTTTAGTTAATAATTATTGATATTTATTAGTATTAACGTTAAAATATATCTGCGAATGTATCAAAGACGTCAAATACTATGGAAAGTCAGCTATATTTATTTACTTTTTTTTGTTTTCTACTGATGAACGGTATCCTCGCTCGCTCTTATCCCAATTACATTACAAGGTACACTCCACTTCAATGAAATTTAAACCTTTCATAAATTTAATAAAGTCGCATTTCCTTTCTTTGGTTGATTTTACAAATAAGCAAAGTACACCACTATTCCTTACATAGCAAGGTTCAAAATAAGATTGAGAGAAAATAGTGTGGCATGCCTTACGAGGGTATATGTATGACTGTATGTGTATTGAAGATATTAGAACAACAACACTTTTATCATCCATTTAGCAATAGTACATTTCCTAACTAGTACGGGAAAACTTTTTTTCGGCGAGGGTGAAAGTTGGAGCCCGAGTGAAACGAGGGCGACAATCACCCGAGTTATAAAAAAGTTTTTGCACTTGTAAGGGACGATTTTTTTCATTGCAAGTGCGTTAAAAAGAGAAATTTCCGCGCGTGAAGCGTGCGCAAAGTTCGTTTTTGCGCACTACTTAGGAAAAGAATATTACAATTCACTTAATCAGGAGACTTGTGTCTAAACGAGTATGACCCGACAACCCAACATGCTCTTGACGGGATATTCCCACCTGTGACCACCCATCTGACACCAGTGGTAACAAGTGGGATTTTTTTCCTACTTGTTACCAATGGTAACAATTGGGATTTCTTTTCAATCGTCAGCCTCTGTAGCCTAGTTGGTAGTGACTCTGCCTACGAAGCTGGAGGTTCCGGTTTCGAATCCTGGCGAGGGCATTCTTTGTGTATTTATTTATCACAAATGTTTGTTCCTTGGTCGTGGCTGTGTATCTCAGTATCTATACGTATCTATCTATTATATCGTCGCCTGGTACCCACACCACAAGACTTAATTGAGCTTACGGTGGGACTAGGTTGATTTTAGATATCTCCCAAGATATTTATTTATTTTTCCCCGTAGCTAGTAACAAGTGCGAAAAATATTCCCAGTATGCACCAACAGGTATTCTAGTGGTAACAGGTAGGAAAAAATTCCCAGTTCTTGCCACTGGTGTCAGATGGGTGGTAACAGGTAGGAATAAGGCACTGGTCTCACCGCGAGCTACTAAGCTATGAACTATCGGCTATGAACACGAACAAAAGATACGCGCTCCCGTGTAATTAAAATACACACGGCGATACTACACGCCGTGTCTCTTTTATTTACACAGGAGCGCGTATCTTTTGTTCGTGTTTGTATCCGATAGTTCATAGCTTAGTAACTCGCGGTGAGAACAGTGCCGGGTTAGGTTAGGTTAGGTTAGCTCTTGATTTTTTTTCGTATTTTGTCAGGTTGCATTGCTCCATCAATTCTCTTTTCATCCAGGCTCCTACCAGTTCTTGGAGTTCGGCCAGTACAGCATCAACCTCACCGAGGTGACCAAGCAGCAATGCCAGCCCCGGATGACAGCGGAGCCCGACGCGGCCTCGCTGCCCATCCTGACCGCTGTACTGATTCTGCTGTCCATGGCCACGCTGTGGTATGTGGTGAAGGGGATTGGGAAGAGGATCATAGCTGGCCGGCTGTATGCTAGATACTTTGCTAGGTAAGGTTTTCTAATTGCAAATAGAATAGTAGAAACTTAAAACAAATTACCCTCTGAAGTTGTGAACTATACCAGTGTTAATCGGCTTAAAATAGACTTGATAAACTTGTCTATGCAGTGAAATCGTGCAAAGTGAACTATGGTTTAGTTAGATCTAAACGTACCAGGTTTTGCTGCCTGTCTAAAATAAAATTTATTGAGGAAAAAGAATGTGATAAGTATATTTTTATCCATTATACATGATTACTACAGTCGCACATTACTATCAGAGTGGCCACGGTGCTCAAAAATATCTAAACATACACTACTGCCGTGACAATAGAGACCTGGGGAGATATTTATCTGATGGCCACTGTATGTACAGTCACGTCTAATAATAATATGTATACATTTCGGAAATATATCAAAGGTATAAGGTTCAAAATCGTATACATATTATTAGAGCCGACCGTACAGTCGACGTCAAAGATATCATTACGGTTTAGGTGCCAAAAAATTATTTACACGACCTTAATGTCAAGGCAATAAAGTCGAGTAAATATATTTTTGGCACCTAAACCGTAATGATATCTTTGACGTCGACTGTACATGAAAATATTTTCGATTAATAATGATTAACTACTTATTATGGTAAGCGCTAAATTTATAGAAAAAAATGTATTTAATGATGAAAAATAAAAATAATGTTTAGCGCGCGATTTCTGTATTAAGGAAAATCGTTCTTTAGCGTAATTTCTGAATAGAATGATGTTTTCTATTATGTTCGGAAAATATATCGGCCGAATATGATTTATGCATGGAAAGCTCCAACTTCAATTGATTAAATCTCTAGATAGAAAATGAATATAATCTAAGGCTATTTTGTGATTATATACATAAGGCACTGGTCTCACCGCGAGCTACTAAGCTATGAACTATCAGCTATAGTGATGTGCCGTTACCGTAATTTACGAGAATTTAGAGAATCTTGTGGTAACTTTCTCGGTAAGATTACCAATATCGGTAATTAATGAGAAAGTTATCTAAATACACACATTTTCATTATTATTTTTCCAGGATAGTATTTAGTTGACTAACCATGACTTATGTAGAAATTTTCAAAAACATCCGTGGGCGGGAACTAGTTTATTACCAAAATTACGGTAAATTACGGGCGTAAATTACCGAAAATTCTCTCCGCGAACGTTCTCAGGTAAAATTTCCTATAGAAAACTTTAATGTTTTCAATGATATTTTTATTTTTTTCTACTAGTGCACATTAAATATTGTTAAAATGTGAACTCGTACATTAACGAGTATATTTTAAAATGATAAGTTCTGCACCATTATCTATAAAAGTAACAAAAATGATGTATGTTGTATGGGAGCCTTACCTATTAAATATTTATTTTAATTTACTTTTTAATGTTAGATGTTATAGCATATAAAATGCGACTCTGTTCCAAGTTAAAATAAACTATTATTGATATTTACGTTAAATATCCCGTTTTAAATTGTAGTTAAAATAAGTAAATTAAAGTTTAGTAATCATCACTTACCTCGTCAACATCGTTTAACTGCTTTGATCCTGAAGTACTTGATTGGCCCGAAACCGAATCGTCGACAGCGGCGGCCGGTTGTGTGTTGGTATTTGCTGGTGGACTTTGATCGAGTTCCGATTTAACAGATACAGGGCAGTTTGACATTTTTTCACTAAGTGCTGTACAAACCGTATCACGTTTTTGGCCTTATACACCTGGTTACAAAACAAGCAACTGTATGTTGTCACTTGATTTTCATTTGTTTCTCTAAAATAGTCCATCACTTTGCCTTTAGGCCTCATTGTTCTAAACGCACTAAAACTCGTGTATTCACAGTAGGTCACTTCAAGTAGAACTAAATGGACGTAGTTTAGGGAAAAGAATACAATCCACAAAAATGTGTCAATAAAGCTTCAAACTTCTGTCAAAAGCAAAAGTCAGTCTTTTCAATGACAATTTTTTGAGGTTGGATCCTTTTTGCTAAACTACTTCCAAATAAAAAACTGGAATCTGTTCTACGTTAGGGGACACAATTATTTTCCCCGCCATAACTACCTGAACCTAACAAAAGATACGGGCCAATCACGAAACGTCCAAACTCAGGACAATGACATAGCCTAGCTTCTAATTAGATAGTATTTACAATCACCGCTAAACCCTTTAAATTTTACCTGCAAGTGCTACCTTAGATAACACGATGAGTAACAAAAGATCTTATGATTTACGAGCAAAGTAACAAAATTACCACATAAATAGGTGCCTGAGCCAGATAACATTAAAATACTTAATTGAAAGTACCACGTGAAGCGATAAAGTAATTTAACATCATAACATGTTTAAGCAAAAAGGTGTGAAATAACTTTCGTTAAGAAAACAACACGAAAAATAATAAAAAGTTTGAAAACACGATATTTGTAAACAAATTTTAAGCATGACCAACCATTCTTAAGCGGTAAGTTACCGAGAAATTTCCGTAATTTACCGTAATTTCCATCGATGAGAATTACCGTAATTGCGTAATTTACCGACGGCACATCACTAATCAGCTATAAACACGAACAAAAGATATGCACTCCCGTGTAAAAAAAAAGAGACGGCGATACTCGCCGGGCGGTGATAGCTGGGCGAGTGTCGCCGTGTCTTTTTTAGCTTTTAGGTTAGTAGCTCGCGGTAAGACCAGTGCCTAAGCTATTAAACACACGGCCATAGGTATGCAACACCAATTCTCAGACACCTACCTTTCTGTTCTGAGATTTCTTCTCAAGCTCAAAATATTTTTTTTCTGAGCATTCTGATTTAATGAACACGTTCGGCGCCGGTGACACAGATCTTTAATCAAAAAATTCTTACTCCTATGTCAGTGACATAGAAATACGAACATTTTTAACTCACTGTTGTGTCGCCGGGTTAGGATTAGGAGTACAATATTTCTGGTTACACATGCGTGTCATTGGCATAGGAGCTCTATATGATAATTTCGATCGGTATAACATTAGCACCTTCGCCCGTAGATAACATGAACGTCTAACGCCAGCTCAAAAATGCCCCCATAAACAATTGATCAATTTTATTGTGTCAAGATGAGCAAGATATAGCGCTTTTCTTAACACACATATTTCGGCGCAACATCTTTACAAAATGTTTATAGAATATAGCCAATCAAAACTTTGACGGACCAATCACAACTATTTTTAAACGGCGGTTTAAGTTTTTATAGGTTGATATTGAAATTCATTACCGTAATGCATTGAAGAGGGGGTGATACTTGTCAACAAAAATTCCGTTTTTGAAAGGCAATTTAGTTTGGCGTTCGGCTGCCATGTTTTATTTATTCGTAGATTAGCACTTAGTGAAACAATACTGGCGGCGAACGTGTTAATTTTAAAATTAGAATATTTATTATATTGATTTGCACAGAAATGTCACCATTGTTACCGCCCGCCCGGCCAGCCATAGTTCAGAGTACCAACTCGAGAGTTCAGGGTAGGGAGGCATGACATTTATTATTTAGTCATGACTCCATTACTTAATGCTATGAATTTATGCTGTGATCAAAACTGATTTTAAAATTTTCTGTATAACTGTGCTGGCTTTTAGTGCATGAATATCATCTCATCAAAGCTTTAATTATATAAAGTGATAATCACAGGTGTCACTCACGTATTTTTAGTGACATGGAAAGTTTATTAAACTTCGGTTGTCGAAACCTTTGACGGCGCAAATTTCACATTAGCTAAAAATACGTAGGTACTTATACCAATTGTTAGTAGAATCCAAAAAAATGTAAACAAACTTAAAAACTTGCATTATTCCATAATCACGCACTTTTAGAACACAATCTTGGTTTTATTACTAACTTAAAATCTTAAACCTTGAGTTCACATACACTTTTAGTTAAAATTATTGATATTTGTTAGTATTGACGTAAAATATATCTGCGGAAGTGTTTCACGATACGTGTCAAAGACGTCAAATGCTATGGAATGTTAGCCATTTTTTTTTGTTTTGTACTGACGAACGATACAGAGTAACTTAGGTAAACTATGCAAGGATTAAATAAATAAATAAATATCTTGGGACATCTTACACAAATCGACCTAGTCCCACGGTAAGCTCAATTAAGTCTTGTGATGTGGGGTACCAGACGACGATATATATAATAGACAGATATATATAGATAATTAAATACATAGACTGCCATGACCAAGGAAAAAATATTTGTGATGAGTAAATACACAAATAATGCCCTCGCCAGGATACGAACCCGGAACCTCCAGCTTCGTAGGCAGGGTCACTACCAACTAGGCTACGGAGGCTAACGATTGGTTCCTTAAAATGCTGTCATTGATCATTATTTTATAGAGAGGACAACGAGTTGGGCTCCGAAACGCGCGTTTTGACCACAGAAGCGAGCGTGCCCCGCTCTCCGACCCGCTCCCGCTTGCGCTCGCTTGACATCTTCCGCGGCGCTGCCATAGCTCTGATGGTGAGTTATAATCCTCAACAATTAAGTGAACAATCTTGACAATTCGATGTATTAAAAGCTGGAAATGACTTGTTAGAAAATGTGTCGATACGAACCGCTGTCATATAAATGAGTCATTGTCAGTTCGAGAAACAAAAGTTGTCCACTCGGTGGTTAAAAGTTGTATAAATCTATGTTAGGATTTGATTGCATAGGGCTATAGACCGGGGAACCTAGTTGTACCGTCAATTGTTCTATCCCAAAATTAGTACAGGAATTCCTTAACTTTAGGTATGTCCACCGAAAAGACGATAACCTAAATCTGACAATGACCCAAATATTAGCCCACGGTCGTTTTCGTCCACCGCACTAGGGTGCTTAGCCGAATTGTGAATCGCTAACGCTTAATCGTCAATCGTAAACGTAAGGCAGCTAACTGTCTTTGTCGCACTAATATGAAAGAGTGACAGAGAGGGAAAACTACGATACGCTACCAAGCGTTAGCGATTGGCAACTTGGCTAAGTATCCAGGTGCGGCGGGCGAAAACGACCACTCCCGAGCATCGGGCCTCTGTCCAGTCGCGGGCGGCGGGTCGAAGACAACGTCACTGTAAAATTCAAACGCTGTATTCGGCTATTGAGGACTCACGAAGTTCTACACAATCTACAAGAAACATTCGAATCCACGGCGGTCAAAACGCTGTGAAATCCGCCCTTCCATTGTCATGTTTTTTAACCGCCTTCAAAAAAACGATGACAATAACGTATAAGGTGCAATCTGCGGTTGTTTTGTCATTGTAGATAGCACTTTGTACGTAGGGTTGAATCTGCTATGAAAAAAAAATCGCAGTTTGCACTTTATACGTTGTTGTCGTCGAAAAGGAGGTTCTCAATTTGATTTTTTGTTTGTTTTATGTATGTTACCCGATATCTCCGAGAATCGTGAACCGATTATATTTTTTTTTTGTTGTCGTACAGTCAAGTGCAAAAATAAGTATCGAAATAATCCGCTCATAAATATGTTACGACGTTCTTATTACACAGAATTAGAGTGCACTGGGATATATTTTTTGTGTAATATCTTTGACTGTACGTGTAAGACCCCCGAGATGGTCCCGTCTGCATCAAGTTGGGGTCTGATGATGGGATCTTGGAGAAATCTATGGATCTCTTCAAATGATATGGGTATATGTATGGCGCTTTTGGTAATTTTCATTCATTTACAAGAATTTGCATTCAGAAAGTAGGATTTGATGATAGGAAACAATGATGGAAACCACAGATAGGATCTTGGAGAAATCGGTTGAAGTTGGTTGTTTTTACATTTTTAATTTGGTGATTATATCAAAAAATCAAAATCAAAAATATTTTATTTCGACCAACAAGGATCATATTAAAGTTAGTAACAATTTCTTAGCCTAAAGTTAGCAAAAATAAACTACTAATAACATAAAATACTGACAACAGCACTTAGTAAGGCTTGGCTGTCAGTATATGGATCATATGACAATGATTCACATACTGTCAATCAAACCTCTCCGCAAATGCCCTCAGGATACCATTTATATTCTTTTATAGATCTTTGTGAACGCTGGCGGCGGCGGGTACGCCATATTCTCGCACTCGGTGTGGAACGGACTGACGGTCGCCGATGTGGTTTTCCCGTGGTTCGCCTTCGCCATGGGGCAGGCGTTAGTGCTGTCTCTCAACGCCCGTTTAAGGACCTCTCTTCCTAGGATCACGGCTTTGCAGCAGGTAATGATCTGCCTCAGTCCACTGCTGGACATAGGCCTCTCCCATTACCCGCATAGGCAAATCAGGTAAAATACTTTCTCCGACTTTATGTGAATAGAAGGACATATCTTCCTGGGTTTCCTTCTCCATGGGGCAGGCGTTAGTACTGTCTCTCAACGCCCGTTTAAGGACCTCTCTTCCTAGGATCACGGCTTTGCAGCAGGTAATATCATCATCATAGTGAAGGATATCATCATCACAGTGAAGGAAAACATCGTGAGGAAACCTGCATACATCTGCGAAGAAATTCAAGGGTGTATGTGAAGTCTCCAACAACTATTGGGCCAGTGTTGGGACCACGCAATATAGGCACGTTTGAGTTCGAGTTGCGGAAAAAAAGAATAGAACAACAACAGCATCATCAGCCTCCCTCCATTGCTGGACATAGATCTCTCCCATTAAAAATAACCATAATCGTGATCGCACTATGATGACGCTGCTGCCCATTATTAATCTTCAATGAATGGTCATTGGTCAGTGACACTTCAATCCCGTCGACTCTTACGACACCCATGGGAACAGTTGGGGTGACACATGTATTCTTATTGCCGTTACCACGCGATCACCAGGTAATATATCTAGGGTTGCGTGGTCAAACCCGATAAGCCGAGATATTTTTCATTTAAATAACAAACTCACGTCAGTGTCATGTAGTCCGTATTTTAAAAACCGGTTTACTCGATTTATCGGGTTCGACCATCCAACTTTCGATACCTTCTCTAGACTAAGGCCCATTTTCACCATCCGCGAATAAAATATATGTCAGATAAATGTAGCTAACGTTTATCTGACAGTTATATTTTATTATTTTCTTTTAAAATGTCAGGGGAAAAGGATGGTAATGCAAGTCAAAATTCTTTTCGTTGTTTTATTTTGTGTCCCTAAAAAACGTGACACAGTTGTGATTTTTGTATGAGATGATGTTTTGTTTCCAATTTTTGATGTATGGATTAAAATCTAGCGTGAAAAAGAAATACAAGTGCACCGGATTTTTTTTATATACTGAGTCGAAACAGCAACTAAAAGCGTGACAGAGTGGTATGAAACAAGACAACGAAAAGAATTTTGACCCGCATTTATCTGACGGATATATTTAACAAGCTGTAAAACTTAAAGTAATACCTTCATCACCAGGTGGCACTCCGTTCCCTTCTCCTGGCCATGGCGGGGGTGGTCCTCGGGTCAGTGAACTGCTCGTGGTCGTCGGTTCGACTCCCGGGCGTGCTGCAGCGGCTCGCGGCCATGTACCTCATCGTGGGAGCCCTGGAGTGTGCCTTCATGAGGACCAGCCAGAACATCACACCTGGTGAGTTTTCTTTAAATAATAACTTCGTCGCCAGGGGCTTGTCCATTAATCACGTCATACAATTTTGGCCTATTTTAGACCCCCCCCACCCCCCGTGGTGATACTTGGTGATATTTTCAGGACCCCCCCCCCCCCCCCAACCCCCTAGCCAATATAACGTGTAATTTATTGCCAACTTAAGGTAACTACAAGGTATATGTTCGCGAAGTTATAGAACTTAGGTCAGGGTTTGACAACTAGTTGTAATTAAAAAGTGTTTTCAAAAAATGCTGTTCAGCAAAGAGTACCAAAAAATTACACGTGATTTGTCCGATGACCCGCCCTCCCCTATAGTGATAATTGGTGATTTTTTCTTGACCAAACCTATACAGTATGACGTGATTAATCGACAAGCCCCAGGTGGCACTACGGTCTACTCCTTGCTATGGTGGGTATGGTCCTCGGGTCAGTGAACTGCTCGTGGTCGTCGGTTCGACTCCCGGGCGTGCTGCTGCGGCTCGCGGCCATGTACATTCAAGGGTAAAAATATGTATACACTTTTTACTTCTGTTTGGAGCATAAGGTCTAAAATTGTATATATATTTATGCACCTGACTGTACAGTCGACGTCAAAAATATCATAACGGGTTAGGTTACAAAAATGTAATTACACAACCTTAATGTTAACGCAATAAAGTCGTGTAAATATATTTATGGCACTTAAACCAAACCTGCAAACTTGCTTATTTCATGATCATGCACTTTCAGAATACAATCTTGGTTTTATCACCAACTTAGAACCTTAACTTGAAGTTCGCATGTTAAATTTTTTGATATTTAATTCTATTAACGTACAAATATATCTGCGAGCGTGTATCACGATATGTGTCCAAGACGTCTAGATGCTATGGAAAGTCAGCCATATTTGTGTACCTTTGTTTACATTCAACTGAAGAATGGTATACATGGATTTAACCCTAAAAACTCACTACCAAAATTGTGAAAACACAAATCAAATTATTTATTGACTATATATTTTGATTTGTACTTTTTTCCCCAGTAGTCACACTACTTAAATAATACTATATAAATTATAAATATTAGATGTCATATACCAAAGAAAAACGACCAAAAACGCCGAGAAGAAAGCTGAGTACGTGGGTTCGATCCCCACCTCGGACGTTAGGTGATCTTGGTCGTTTTTCTTTGGTATGGTATAGTTTGGCATTTAATATTTATAGTGGTTAATGTTTTATTTTTTTATGCGTTTAATGTATAACTTACTCCTTGTCCTTAGGTCGTTCTCTGTTCCGCGACATCTCGGCCGGTTGGCAGCAGTGGCTCGCTACTCTTTCGCTAGTAGCAGTGCAGGTTTGTGAATGTTTTATTGCAATTAGCGTAGAAAATTTCCGGAAACACACATTTCTTTCCAAACGGCTCGTTTATTTCGGAAAATTACAACGAAATTTTCCACTAATTGCCAACTCGAACTAATGTGAATTAGGTCTAATTTTCACTTACAAAAGAGAACGCGATGTCGTCTAGGAAAAGTGTTAATAGAATATAGTTCAAAACCCACATAAATTGGACAGGAAATCTCAAATAATGTGGACACAATGACATTTTTTTCATTTACCTAAGACGACGACCTCCACCATCGACGGACACTTACTCTGTTTTCGACTGTACATGTAGGTACCACTATTGATGTAAATATCTGAAATGAATTATTTAACGTGAAATAGAACTCTGTTGCTCAGTTTGACAGTCGCAATAGACTGCTTATTTCGACACGTGTCATTTCGGTCGTGTCGTTTGATACAATGTGCACGTAAGGGTTAAGTTTCATAGTACTCTTCTAGGCAATTTTGACCGGCGTGTCAAGTATGGCTGTTCCAAGTCATGCTAAAGATATCACCATTCGTGATGTCTTAACAATTTCGGTGTTTTTTTTTGTTTCGGTGTGGTGTTAATGTTCGAAAAGTGAATTGACTTACCCCCTTATTCATAAACGCTTGTTAACTTAACAAGCCGCTAATAATCGTTTGTCCCTTTTGCTCAACAAACAATTAAGAGAGGCTTTTTAGTCAGTTCACTTTTAAAAAACACCGAAATTGGTAAAGATATATGTCAGTGTACAATTTTGTTCAACTTATTAAAGACCTGAAATGATTCAAATATGTCTTGCTATTTTCAATTAATTAAAAGTTAAAGATCAATTACGGAATTTACGTAATGAATTCCATTATTGACATTTTTTGGAAGCCCTAGCCATAACCATAACCATGAAACTTGTTCCAGATCTGCGTAACGCTGACCATCCCCGCACCGGGCTGCCCGCGCGGCTACGCGGGTCCCGGCGGCCTGCATCTCTCCGCTGAGGGCAAGGACCTCTCTAATTGCACTGGTGGCATCGCCGGTTACATCGACCGGTGGGTACAAAGACCAAAATGC
>JALPQI010023427.1:0-18797 GCA_025490895.1 Thaumatotibia leucotreta
TGGAGACCTTATACATCTCCAAACATGCATTACAATAATGCTATTATTATATACCTTTACTTCTCTGCAAATTATTAGTTTTTTTTAACGCATTTAGTAAGATGTACCTATATACCATGATAATTAGAAAAAAAAGTCTCGCCAAGTTTCTTACCGGTTCTTCTCAGGGTTAGTGGTGTAGGGTTAGAACCGGAAGTAGTTTTTATTTTATTTAACTTAGACCATTCAAAAGAGTTTGTTGCTATTCCAATTTTAATAAAGAATTATTTGACTTTGACTAATAAAATTAAATATGATTTTACTCAAATCGACTTAGGTAACTTTAAGGCTTGTGTTGTGGGGCGAATATTTTGCGTTTGTACAGCGTTTTTATTTCATCATTGTCGTCTCGGCAAGTATTTATTACACCAAATGACCAGTCTTATTTTAATGTAAACGTAATTCAGTACCAATACCTGGTCTAGCATAATCAATGTTGTTGCTTTGCTACTGATCCTTCCGTTTTGGTTATAATTGCGGGATGACAATGACGGTCAAAAATGTCAAAATGCTCCTCGGACAATCACCCTGTGGGTACTAAGCTATTATACGCATTATACGCATCGATATATTAAGTATTTAGAGACGTATATATCAATCTACACTGCAAACTGTATAGTGGTGTGAATGACTGCAAAGGTGAAAACACATACACCTGCGAAGGCTGCACGCTCAAGGGTGTCAAAGGAGTAAATGTGTGATTGTTGCTTCCAGATTCGCAAACGCGGACAGCTGCGTATACATGGGAGATTTTGAAGTGGGCGGCTCGGAGCACAGTCAACCTATTGCAGTTATAGAGAGTAAGCCCACGTTCTATCATAAAATGGGATCGGAACTATGGGTGCAAAACATTGACAAAATTTTAAAATTTACATAATTATGGGAAATTCAGATTTACCTCAGACGTCGTTGTATCATTTACTACGTCAAACCACACCTCAATAAACTATTAAGACTGAGGGAAGGATAGGTCGAAGCTCGTGGCCTACTCTAATTAGAAGACCTTTTCTTTAAGTGATAAAGACAAGTTTAGTAATTATACACTCCAATTGTATTTCCACAGAAATATCCGAATTTATCTTTCCGTTTCAATTTCAATTACACACTCCGGTTATAAAAATGGGTCAGGTGGTTTTCTTCATACAAAATAATGCAAACATGGATATTTCAAATATTTTTTCAAAATATTTATAGTGTAGGTAAAATCTATTTTTAAATCAGGTTATATTGGAATTTCCTTAAATTTATAAATAAAACCAAAAAAGTATTAATATTGTCGTTAGGTCGGTTTGTAGAGACAAAAATGTAGACCGTTTAAGAAAACCACCTAAAATACTGGTATTACGAGTTTCTTAATCATGAGTTGATATTTTTATATCTACCGAGTCATCTGACGATAAAGTTCCGTGTTTTTCGGATCGGGTGAAAACTTCAGGGAAATTCCAATACAATCTCATGTTAACAACGGTGGAACCCTTGTATTATAAATATTTATTTTAAATATTTGTAAACAGCATGTTTCCAGTATTTTCTATGAAAAAATCCGCTAGACCCGTATTCATTGACAGCGAGTGTATTAAGGCACTGGATGCTTAGCCATGTTGCCAATCGCTAGCGCTTGGTAGCGTATCGTAGTTTTCCCTCTCTGTCACTCTTGCATATTAGTGCAACAAAGACAGTTAGCTGCCTTTCGCTTACGATTGACGTTTAAGCGCTAGCGATGGGCAACTTGGCTAAGCACCCTGGTATCACCGCGAGCTACTAAGCTATGAACTATCGGCTACAAACACGAACGAAAGAGACGCACTCCCGTGTAAATAAAAGAGACACAGCTTAGTAGCTTTCATACAAATAGTAGATAATTTATGAGAATTACCGCTGGGCTTTGTTGGTTTTGATTCATTATGTGTGTCATTACTTTTTCAGATAACTGTGAGTACTTACCGTTGCCGAATTAATACGAAAATTATAATAATATCTTGGAAATTCATTTATAAAAAACAAAGTTTATCATTAATTACCTAAATGAATAAAACTATATAAATCGACGTTTTAATTTTAGCTGAGGGTAAGTTTATTGTATCGATGATTTAAAACCTGGCTTATATTTTTTTTAGATTTAAGGTAGACGTAATAACGACGTAGACGTAATAATTTGATGTAATTTTAAATTGTTTTAATTTATTTCTTTGTAAATAGAATTGGGAACCTACGTGCTGTAATAGTAACGTAACAGTAGACCAGTTATTTTTTACTGTAGTCATGCAAGTTTTACTATTTGTCAATACACGGTGCTCACGAGCTTTGCGAGAGATTTTAACTATGCATTCTAGACGTCAAAATAAACAAAAAATATTCTATGACCTAATGTCAAATGTCACCAAAAAAAATAGCCTTTTTTAATACTTTTTAACATTTCCAGTACTTTTTATCATAGCAACAATTGTAGTGTTTTATTTATAATTTGAATGTTAGTATTCAGTATTTTTATTATTTGTAAACATAGGTATACAGTTACAGTGGTGGTCATATATAATGTTTTGTCAATTGGCGTACAATATTAATTAACTTAAAATGATTAACTATACACAATAAATAGTTATTGATCTATACAATACTATAGTCAGTTCACATTTAAAATAATTAACCATTAGAATAATTCACAATAAAACAAGTTCTTCACAATAAATATCTACATACATTTAAATTTAATCATTATCAAAATAGTCCGCAATACAATAATAATATTTTTCTATCAATTTTAATTTTAAATTGTTGCATTGGTAGTAGTTTCAGAGATGTAGGTAACTTATTGTATATTTTACACCCCAAGCAATACAAACTTTTCTGCATCAGCGCTGTTTGTGTCACACTCGCCTGAAAATCTCTATTATGCCGGTGTCTCAAATTTCTCTCAGGGGCATTCCTTTTTTAAAGATAGAGTTGTTATTTCTAATAAACAAAGCGGTCTCAAGTATGTACATAGACGGCATTGTTAGGATACGCAAGTCTCTGAAATGAGGTTCAACTGTGTCTGTACGTTTCAGACCCCGCATTGCCCTGATACATAGCGTTTCAGATTTGAACACATCTTCTCTAATTGATGAATTTCCCCAAAAAATGATTCCGTAGCGTAGGGTTGACGCGACGAACCCGTGGTATGCGGCCAACACTGCATCAGGACTTGCCTGCTTGGTAAGTTTATGTAGGGCATAGGCATGTTGTCTCAGTTTCCGACACACTTATTCGGCATGAGTTTTCCACGACAAATGATTATCCACGTGTACTCCTAAATACTTCACACTATCAACAGATTCGATGTCTTTTCCTTCGTAAGTACATGTTACCGATGGTGGGATTTTTCTCTGATAAAAGTGCATTATCTAAGTTTTATCTAGATTTATCAATAATTTATTATTATTTAACCATGCGTCTTTAAGAGTATTGTTAATGTCATTTTCGTAAGTATCAATATTATTACATTTAATTACAGGTTGTTTCGTTAAGGGCTGATTTTATAATCGCCAAATAAACCTATCCGTTAGTTAAAATTATCACTATCCTTTTCTAAAATCATTAGTCAAAATAAGACAGGGCTAACATTTATTTGACAGTTACTGTTAACTGGGGATTGAAAAATCAGTCCTAAGTTTATTCTTATATTTTGATTGTCAGGCAAAAGGTACTTAATAAAATAAAAAAATAAATGTGGTACTTAATATTAGAACACATTGTGGTAGCATTGTAATCAAAAATATGTTTTATGTCGAGTTACGTCGAAAATTTTACTTTATTCTATTACTTATCTCTGAAACCAAGCCGATCCAGGAAATAACATTAAAAACTCCAAATATGGTCAGGGTATTCCTTCCTTCCTTGTAAGCATTAAAATCTTTCGCAGTGTTCACGAGCACCGTGTATAGTAACAAGTGAAGCTAATAAATCATGTTAAATACGCCTTATTAAAATAAAGTTTACAGTTCTTTACAACAAGAAATGTGCATTTTGAGGGTAGTCAATTGATTACAGACTTTGCTTATCGTCGTTGCGCCTGTAAAATCCGCTATGTGGTTGATTTATGACTTTTGACATATTATTAACCTAGCAACTATACACAAAGAGTATTAATTTAAGAAAAAACGACCAAGATCACCAACATCCTTGGTCGTTTTTTCTTTGGTATATGACATCCAATATTTATAATTTATATAGTATTAAGTAGTGTGACTACCGGGCAAAAAATAAAAGCACAAATCAAAATATTTAGATAATAAATAATTTGATTTGGGGTTTCACAATTAGTTTCACAACGGTATTAATTTAATTAATTAAAATCCATCACACATTGGTTTTTGTAGGCACAACGACTTTATGATAAAAGTGTTATGTTATGTTTTGATATTGTTCATTGAAGTACCAATCAATTATTGTTTTGAGCTAGATGTCAAGATTGCCGAAGTAGGGAAGAAATCAGCCAAACCCGATGAACCGTTTGAAGACACAATTACATTCACGTGCGAGAAGGAGGCTACAGTTGAAGAGGTAAGAGGGAGCCAAGATATTGATCTGTTACTTTGGAAATCATTCAATAAGTGTGCTCAATTAATGGCTCGTTGTGGGTACTAAGAGACGATATGTGTCAGTGCAAATAGAAAGGTACCTTATCACAGTGTTTAAAAGACGATAAATAATGCTAAAAATAACCAACTATACTTTGGGCTTTGGGAGCTTTTGGATCCCCGATGACCTCACACAATTTTTTGAATAGCTGAGCTACAAGTTTTCTGGCGTCTGAGCACCGCGGCCCCAGGGTCTCGACAACGAAAGCCACAAATAGGTAGGTATATTATATATGCTATATTTGCGGCGTTTCGCTGTCTAGGTCCCTCCAGCCGCGCCGCCTGCTCTTGCTGATGTCAAGGCAACATGTTTAAAATTGACTTTATTAAAGAACCCATAAGGTCTATTTTAAGTCATGACAAGGCATCTTTCCTTGTGCACTGACACATATATAGGGTGATTCTTGGGTAAACGTAAGTTTACGTGATGAAGTCCCTGTTGTTATAAAAATATGAGTGATAATTGTGAAAGTTTCAAAATTAATATAACTGATCTGAGTTTTTTACTTTTTAGGACGTTTGTTCAAAATAAAAAAAAAATAGTTTTTGCTCTTTAACTGTAAATTTTTCTGTACGACAGCCATTGCTTTAAAATTTGAATTAAAATAACCTTAAGTATACTATACTTGTAATATCATTTTCCTCAGATACGAGTAAATGGTCACAAATTGGAACTGGGTACCGACGCGGCTACTCCTCACTTCGAAGTAAGTTGTTAAACTATTACACAAAACCAGAGATTATGGAGTTAAGCAGATATATCAGCATCATACATTAAAATACATCCACCTGTCCAAATGTCGTCACTACTAGATGGCGCCACGGTTGAACTTTGTTGTTCGTGAGATGGGCACAGATGGCTCTGAAACAGTATACACTACCTTTGTTGTTCTCGTCCATTCCATGAAACCTAGTCCTTAACAGGGCATCAGTCATACCTTAATTTCATCGGTTTTACCCCATGTCAGTGTCAGAAAAAGTTTCAAAATATTACCATTGAGGTCTACGAACAAATAAAACATGGATGTCGCACGCCAAACTAAATACCCTTTTAAAAACGGTCCTGAACTACGAACAAATAAAACATGGAAACCGCACGCCATATTAAATTGCCTTTCAAAAACGGTCCTGAATTTTAGTTGACAAGTGTCACGACCTCTTCAATGCATCACGGCAATGAATTTCAATATCAACCTATAAAAACTTAAGCCATTTACAAATACTTGTGATTGGTCCATCAAAGTTTTGATTGGCTATATTCTATACACATTTGTCAAAGATGTTGCGCCGAAATGTGCGCGGTGCGTTAAAAGACGTCCATGTTATTTAATGGTCGCAGATTGAAGTTTAATTAATAAAGGCTATTCAAAGCCAAACGATTATTTATTCAAATAGCCATAGCAACAAGTACTTTTAAATCATAATACATAAGGTGGAAATACTAGTATCTACCCGACGCTGTACCATAATCGTCATCATAGCTTGAGTTGCCATCGATAAGATAAAGTCAACTATTAGGGCACTTACCGATAATAAATGTGTGTACCTTTAATGCTTCATATCCCAACTTTGAAATAATTAACTTATATCTAAATTATTTGCATAATTTTAAGACATGCTTACATTTATTAGGATTGAGTGTTAATATATTCAATGTCCCAATATGTGAAATTCCAACTTATACTGAAGTGCCATCTATTGGGACTGCCAGCAAAAGCACCTGACACTTACTTGTCGATGGAGTTGACGAAGAAAATTTTGCAATTTCGAGAAAATTTGATATAGACACCCTATAAAATAAATAATTATTTAACATTACTTACAAACTCGTGTTTTGGGACATAAATATTCTCCGTTTAACATGTTGTAAACAGTTCATTCTTAAATAAATCTCTTATTTACTCCACTCTTTTATATTGCCTTTACAGGTAGACGCAGCAGCGAAAACTATAAAAATTGTCATCCCGAAGATGTCTGCAGAGTTCGAAGGTCATTTCCAAGCCAAGTTCAAGGTCGGAGACGAGGAGATCACCAAAAACATATTAGAGCTCTCGCCGTAAGTGTAAAACTGAGATACTTAATATAAAAATTATTATGGGACATACCTACTTCACAAATAGTCCAGAGCAGGGACCGGTCAACCTCTTCCCAGGCAAAAGTCGTTGAACGGCTTAGCCAATCACTGAATAGCCCAAATCACATGGCTAACACTTTGAACTGCTTTCCCATTCATTTGACTTAGCTGTAGGAAGGGGTTTCCCTTTCGCGGTCGATTGAATGTGGGAAGGGGTTTCCCTTTCTTTTTTCAATATGCTTTTGGAACGACTTAATTGCCACACTGTATTAAACCTTATTACGAGTAGATAAGTTTCTTGTCGTGGTTAGCGGCATTGTCAAAGCGTGTCGACCTGCCGCCATACCGCGCTAAACACCTACAACGTGACGTGAACTACCAAGCGACATTAAGTAAATATTGCTCTTATTTTTATAGAGGCATGGATCAAAATGGCTTTTAAGCGTTGTAAGGGAAACCCCTTCAAGAGGGCTTTTCTTTGAACAGGAATATGATTGCCTCCTCCCTAACAGTTGGCTTAAAACTTGGTTTCGTAACGAGGTTGCTAAGTTTCTGCTAGAAAACCTGCTTGTTTATCATTTTGAAAATGATTAAATAGGTATGTGCCAGGCAATCATATTCCTGTTCCAATACCGGGTACTGTATTAGGAATTTTCTTTCCTATTACATTACCGGCACATGGCGTTGGTTTTGTTCAAGGAAACAAAATTCCTACTACATTACCCGGTATTGTAGTAGGAATAATTTGTCCTCTACCAGTACTGGTAATGGACGGGGAACAAGGGTCCCTCCACAGTTTCGACCAAACTGAAAAATCAATTCTCCCACTAGGGCGTAAGCGCCATCTGTACTGAAAAATGGAGTTTGCACTGAGTTACAATACGATATTTCAGCACTGCTCCTAACGTTTCGAGCGCCGTCGTGGTTATTGGAGTAACAGTGATTACTCCCTGAACTAACTAGTAATATGTAAGTTCTCACTTTTATTATACACGGTGAAATTTAATTGGTAATCAGTAATATGATTTTGATTATTCTGCCGTACCTATGGTGATAGTAAGAATACATTTGTCACCACCCCAACTCTTCCTGCGGGTGTCGTGAGCAGACTAAGGGGCTGAAGTGACTTGACTGACCATTCTTTGATGATTGACAGCTGTGTCATCATAGTGGACACATTACTGCGATCGCCAATCCGCTTGCCCAGCGTGGCGATTACGGGCATTTACCTCCTAATGCGTCTATATGCATAGTTAATAGGAGCCAGCCGTGAACTGAGATAGGCTGATGAAGATGATGTATGTATTATGTATGTTATATGAATTTACTCAACAACTCAAAAATTAAAATCAGATCTATATGTACACGACTGCCCTAAAAAAGGAGTGTATTTTAGGTATTTTAACAGAAAAACTCTGTTAAATTATAAAAAAAAAACTCTTTAGAAGAATGAAGGTCGATTTCACCAAAATTTTATTCAAAGACTAAGGCTTACTCTTAGATACTAGTGTCAAATGAAGTTTTGGCATTACGTCATCCTTAGAATGAAAGCTATACTATTTCGAATAAAGCTAATTAAATGGACCAACTGTAACATTTAAGAGGAACTTCCTCTCACAAACGCTGTGGCAGTGGAATGAACTTCCTGCCAATTTTTTCCCAAGGCACTACCTACACTTTAAAAAAAAAGGGTTTCTAGATTGTAAAGGGTCGGCAACGCGCGGGGTTTCCTTTTGCAGGCGTCTCTAGGCTACGGTGACAGCTTACCATCAGGCGGACCGTATGCTTGTTTGCCACCTTCAGGAAAAAGGGTTAGAAAAATATATTACTGATCACGATTTAAATTTCACCTGTATACTAAAAATCAAATAGGTCATCTATTAAAATTAAACCAACAGACATGAGAGTTAGGCTATTAAATAGGTATTTAAATCTACTTCATTTAATTATATGGGTACAAAGTCGAATTCCATTGCAGAACTGAGATATTCATATTTTCATTCAGAGCAAATACGAACTATGAAGAGTCTGTATTTAACATTTTGGAGGGTAGGCCACATTTAGTATATCTAGATTCTACAATGGACATCTTGGTGCGTATATAACAAAATGAAGTATATTTGTAGACCGTTTTAATGACCTAACTCTAATCTGTGTTGGATCTGGGTCCAAGCTCCATACTAAGTTGCCCATGGTCCTTTTTACCACGCTGGTGAACAAGTATACGGTCCATGTGATGATAAGCAGTTGTTGTAGCCCATGGACGCAAGTCCTGAGGTATTGTATCGTTTATTCCTTTCCATGTTATCAATGTTTCTACTAGATGCCCATGAGGAAGGGAAAAAAATTTACAGCCAATTTCTAAGGCTAAAAGAAGATGTTATTATATATGTGTTTTAGTCAAATCTGCGAATAAAAAAGTTTTTTAAGTTTGCTTTGTTCTTCGAATGCCTCAATACATAAAATTAGTATTTTATTTATAAAACTATCGAAAAAAATATACTTTTCCTAACTAGTGCGCAAAAACGAACTTTGCGCACGCTTCGCGCGCGGTAATTTCTCTTTTTGACGCACTTGTTATGAAGAAAATCGTCCCTTACACGTGCAAAAACTATTTTTTAACTCGGGTGATTGTCTCCCTCGTTTCACTCGGGCTCCAACTTTCGTCCTCGCCGAAAAAAAGTTTTCCCGCACTAGTTAGGAAATGTACTATTTTAGTACAGTTGGTGCCTTTTTAGGCTCTAGCGCGAGAAGTGTGTTATTTTACGTCAGGTCCAAAACTTCGGAGGGTAATCTGCAGTAAAAAACGTCGTACGAGATACGTGCAAAAACGAAATTCGTAACTCGTGTCGATTTAAAACACTGCGTATCGGTCGTGTTTTAAAACATCGCCACTCGTTTAGAATTTCATGTTTTCGCACTTGTGTCGTAATGTACAACTTTTTACATATTATGCTAGGTAATTAAATTTTTTTTGTCGATTTCATGTTTGTAAATTAGGTATCATAAGATTAAGGCAACACAATAACAAAATCGTTTTCTATTCTCTGCGAGATCTAAGAATGGACTTTTGACAGTTATAGATTATTTTTTATTAATACTAGGCTAAGACTCACCATTTTTTGTCTTAACGCCATATATATAAGGGTCATTTCTGAATTTTCAAATGTTAATTCTATTAGAAATCTCGTAAAATAGACGAAATACGGCTTCATACGACATTATTATTTTTTTACGTTTAACTGTACTTTTAAAACACTTATAAAGTTTCACAATGAAAACATTAGTTTTTACTTTAAAAATGCACTTACACACTCAATTCAAATGTCCAATCTTTTGAGCTAATTTTTTCGTGAAATAATAACTATGAAAACGGATAAGGGTCGTTCTTGCGTTTCGTTCAAAAAACAACATTTTTTGAGAATTATTTTTTTTTTCTTTTTTTTGTCTTGTTGTTATATACTTAGATTTAAATACCCATTAATAGAATAAATCAATAAAAGGCACATATATAACTATTATATTTATGAGTAAAAACGATGGAAAGGAATGAGCCCGCCGAAGGCAATGAATTTTGCATGGAAAGTAATAAACACGCTTGGAAAGTAATGATAAACAAAGGTATGATAATGAATAGAAGTATAAGACAATGAATTTAATTAAACTGAAATAAGGAAAACATACGATAATAGTTGCATGATATAAAATAAAAACTTCATGAGGCGTTTAATTAAAAAAGCTATTTTATTAATCATCACATTACACTTTGTATAATAAAACAAAGTCATTATTTGAAAGATATTATAAACTATCAAAATTATCGAGCTTATAAAATAACAAGCAAGTGCTTCCGTGTTTGAGGTAGAATTAACAAAAAATACAGAATAAAGGTGAGGTGTGGGAATTGTAGACCAATGATAATAAGTTTATGTCACAAACATAGTATCAACTTCAAGTTGTCATTTCGTTCAGTTAAATATCGTCACAAATATAGTAATACATAAACAAATAGGCATATTCAAATAATTCAACATTTTTGTTTGATTGTTTAGCATTTTGCTAAACAATCTTTTAACAATAAACATGAAAGATGATGTTTCTTGAAACACTTAAAAAAAACAATATTAAGCAAAAAATTAAGCTCTTTATAAATTTTGGGGCGTATTTAACAGCTCTAACAGTAATAGTTATTACACTGTAATAATGTGTAAATAGTGTAAAAACCCTTCACAATCTGTCCAATTCTGTCATTCACGATGGGGTAACGCCTAAAGCTTGGAGCAGGAGTGTGGTGGTGCTATTTTTCAATAATTGTGACACCACTCTACCTACTGAAAAATTACAGGCCCGTCTCACTCCTGAGCCACGTGTACAAGTTGTTCTCGAGAGTCATCACGAATCGTCTCGCAAGTAGGCTCGATGACTTTCAACCTCCCGAACAAGCTGGTTTCCGAAAAGGTTTCAGCACCGTGGACCACATACATGTGTTTCGGCAGGTTATACAGAAAGTGGAGGAGGGGCCGTGGACACAGCCTACCACACGCGCGTCGAGTGCCCTGCATGGGCGGAGCCTCGCGCTGCTTTGTCTGCGGCCGTAGGAGGAGACCTGTTCCTACCGGTTTTGGCGAGGCGAATGGTCGAGGCCAAGGAGGCCTGGGAGGCGGTGGCCACCTTCTGCGCGGAAGTCATTGCGCAGAAGGAGGTGGCAGAGCTTGCGCGAGAGAACGACGCAGATGCGCCTCCTCAGCGCCGAAGAAGAACAGGGCGGCGGCGCAGAGCCTTTGCAGGCCGAATGCAGCTGCCGTAAGGGGGACCTGCGAGTGATGGGCCGGGAGTCCCATCATCCGCTCAGTGAGGTCTTGAGCCGGATAGCTTTCAAGTGTTCCGAGGTGCTATCGGCGGAGTAGGCTGCTGAAGCAGCCAACAAGACGGGCCCTCAAGGGCAACGCTCGCGGAGTTCTCGGAGGTGTGCAGCAGCGTCCCCGAAGCTCCGCACATAGAGCGAGCGGTGGAACACCCCAGGGGTTTAGTCCATGCGAGTCGGACATAACCACCCGGTTTTAAAAAGGTTATACAGAAAACGGAAGAAAATATTCTTACGTTTTCCCTGTGCCTGTGCCTAGCATTCGTGGACTACCTACGAAAAAGCCTTCGATGCGATCCAAATATGGGCTGTGCTGCAGTCTCTTCAGCGGTGCCAAGTCGACTATCGGTACATCGAAGTATTGAAGTGCTTGTACAGAAACGCCACTACGTCGATCCGCCTGCAAGACCAGAACTCGAACCCGATTCCAGTGCGGCGGGGTGTCGGACAAGGAGATGTAATATCCCCAAAACTGTTGACCGCTGTACTGGAAGATGTTTTTAAGATTACGGAGTGGGAAAGACGCGGCATCAATATAAAGGGCGAGTATATCACGCACCTTCGATTTGCCGACGACATAGCCGTTATGGTCTTAGCAGTTACGCACTGAGGTCTTCAACGGTTTCAACCATAGCCGTTATGGCTGAAACCGTTGAATACCTCAGTGCAATGCTCGATGACCTCTGTAGAGCCTCTGGGTGAGTTGGTATGAAGATGAATTTGGACAAGACGAAAGTTCAATGCTCAAGTAGTACCATCTCCCGTTACAGTCGGAGGCTCTACTCTCGAAGTTGTTGACGAGTATGTCTACCTGGGACAAAATGTTCAGTTAGATAAGTCCAACTTTAAGAAAGAGGTAAATCGTTTATTAAATTTAAAGGGGATTGGGTATTTTTGTATGGACTAGTGGCGTCATTTTTTTCCAGCGGCCATCGTTTATGTTACTACTATTTTGTAGTGCTACTTTAGACTAGCTTATTTACGAAATAAGTTTTGCCGTAAGTAATATCGGAGCCAAGATATGGCCCTTCAAACAATGTTATTGGACCAGTGAATATATCTAACTAAGACAGGTTTAGGAGACAGCTCAGATGACTACAGGCTTATTTAACTCGATAATACTACTAACAAAGACACAAGGATATTGCCTTTAAAGTATAATAGTTAATTTAACCGACTTAAAAAAAGAAGATCTTACCTATATGAAAATGCAACTGTATTTCCTTATGCGATTTCTATGCTGTCTGTTTAGTGAACATTAAAAATGTTCCAAATTGGTTTCAATAGACGGTTCACCCTCTGACTACACCATAAGGAAACACAGGTGTGTTGCACACATGCAAAACGTTTTGACATATTTCCAAGTAGGAAATGTACCTAATTAGATTAGTTTTTAGATTGGAATTGTTACTAATGCTTTCTTATGTATACAACACAACATATGTGACATTATTTGGGATAAGGGGCTTTATTGTTGATGGCTCTTACGTCCGGTGACGTCGCATTTGTATACAAACATGGCTCATAACTCCGTAAGCGCCAATGACATTAACAACCCTTTTCCCTGATAACGTCATTTGTAATTTTTAGTATTACGTTGAATTAGTTTTTTACACATTTTCTGGCTCGTCGTAAACTTCATTCTCAATATTACCTATCTTGGCGAATCACTCTCTCTATAAACTGTGCCGGGGGATCAAGATGTTCTTGATGTAGGTATCAAAAACATCTTGATGCCCAATTATATGTGAGCAACAGCCTAAGGTCCTCTTCCCAACAACACATGAACAATAATGTCCTAATATTGCCTCTGGGCCTTGAAATCCACCATCTTCAGCAACATAAAAAAAAATAGTGTCTTCTGTTGGAGTGCCGCGATTTTATTCTGCTTCTTAAAAGCCACGGATCGATACAATCAGGATTTCGTAAAATCGGATGACCGCAATAACTACTAAAATAGTAGTATTTTTTCCTCATTGGCTATATTATGCATGACGCCATTTCACCCTGCCCCTCTCGGTAGTATGCACTATGCAGCAATCGCTCAGCCGCATCAGTCGCGAGCTACGAACGTTAAAAAAAAGTGTTTTTTTTTTCAAGAATTTTTAGAGATCCGATCCTTAACAGTAAGCTATGCACCTTCTTCTTCTTACTTTAGGGTTGAAATTAGATATTAGTCCGATCTTAAGCCAAGAAGGTTTTTCGATTGGGTGTCTTGAAAAAACTTTCGGTCAATGATTATTTAGATCCGAAAAAGAACCTTATGTCCAAGGTTACCTTATGAGTTAAGGTTAGGTTTTACGTGGCATACACAATAGTAGTTTTAACTCATTCCGATGCATTTCAAAAATAAATGTGAGTCTTTACTATAAAACTTTAAAGTATGATATCTCGGCTCCGATATAATTTAGCTATGTGCACCCCATAATAAAATAAGTCTATTTTAAATTGCTCTTTTCAAATTTACCACTTTCATGAGTGGCCGCCAAAATTTAAAAACGACGCCAACTTTACCCAAACCCCTTTTTTAAAGTTGCTTACAGAGCTAGTAGCTGGAATAACTTCTTCATTGTTATTAGTACAGGAAGCATTGGTTATAGTAGTCTGCCCAAATCCAAAAGACATGGAAGGTAGCTATTCAAGCAAATGAAACAGCTTAATGATCTTAAAGTCACAATGTACATACACCGGTAACTATGTAGACCATAGCGCTTGGTGAACTTTAATTGTTCCTTTAAAAACAGGCACGTTAGTTGGGAATTTCTTTCTCTGGATGTCATCGTCGGGTATCACATATTTTAATCCCTCGGACGCTGTCACGAACGCGCCCTTTCCGTGGCCAGCTTCTTGGTAATTACAACTTACAATTTTGAGCGAAGGAAACTGTAGGTGCAATTGCGCGATCATGTAGAATTAGCTGTAATTACAATAGCTGGTGATCTAGAGCAAACAAATATATCTAATATAAATAGAGTTGTAAAATGTAGGTACTTAAAATTAATGGTTAAGAAAAAACTCATCACTTTCCATTGCTGCTCATTCCTTTCCGTAATTTTTTTTCTTTAATTGGAAAGGAATGAATTGGAAAGTAATGAATATTTGATCTTAGAACGTTAATTACTTGTGTTTCTCTAGTGTGATATCTATTGCATTTAATATTCAGGTAATAATTCATGATAAGAGTAGCAATAAGCTAAAACGCTTAAAAAGAAAACAAAACTTACCGAATTAGGCCCCGGACAGTAATGAACCTCGTGACAAAATTCTCTCCTCGTCACAATATCGTAATTTTTTTATTATTAAACGGAGCAACGTCCATCCGCATCGGAGCATGCTGGTATACTAACCGGGGGAAAGACGCGAGAGCAGGACACAGGCCGTCTAAAGGGCCAGTGTCGTTCAAAACATGCATTGTCTTCATCGAGGAATGGAATGAAGATTTTGATGTGACAAAAGTAAAAGTTCGATTCTTGTAAAGTTATCTTAGCTTAAAAGTTATCTTAGAAAGTAAAGTTAGCTATCTTAAAAATATATCAGCGTTAATATTACTTTATTAATATATCACTTAACGCGACCAAAAGGTTATTAATGTGTTAAAATTAAAAATTAGTTCGTCATAAAATTTCAAAGTTTTGGAAAGGTAGTTAGACTCAGGAAAGTAATGAAGATTCACTATGTATGAAAGTCCATTTAGGCTTCTATACATCCAATAAAAATGGTATCCATAATTGGTAAATTAATAGCACTTTTCACTTTAGAATAGTGATTTTAACGAAACGCAAGAACGACCCATAAACTCGCGTACCTATATTAACTAATTTTAACTTCATTCCGACGTTTCGAACACCTTACAGGGTTCGTGGTCTGCGGATGACACAGAATGAATGTCGGAATGAAGTTAAAATTAGCTAATATACGCGAGTTTATCCGTTTTCATAGTTTTATTTCATGTGTTATCCTCGCGGTAACCGAAGAAAATATTATCTAATTTTCTCGTTTTGACCAATTGTCGCTTGATCGCTTGTTCTATAACACTGTCCATTTTTAACTTCAAATTTGGTCAGAAATCCGCTGTTCAAATTGTTCCCTTTCCTCATGGGCACATTGTATAAAACGGAAGGAGACAAACGATACCTTATCGGCTTGGTAAGTTAGGAGAAATTTATGAATAAGGGGTTAAGACAGCTAAGTACGTATAAAATATTGTTTCTTTTTTTCAGAGCCTAAAGGAGTTCACCGCGTTAGCCATAGGGATCAGACTTATTTTATGAAATAAATTTAATTTGAAAAAATGTTTACTGTTTCATTTTAATATGAATTAGAGAAAAGTCTTGGCTAGTGGTCTCCAAAATTTCTTTTTACGTCTTACTAAAAAGTTAAAAAAAAACCAAAAAGTCTGAGATTCTGCGAGGAATACCATCATTGCCATCAGATATATCGCAGCGTCCGGACCCGGAGCGTTCAAAAATATCTGAACACGGCTTTATTGCCATAACCAAGGCCCGTAATTTTCATGCCGATGACATCAATTTGACGTCACGCTCCATTTACCTAGAGTGATCCCAAATAGTTTTATTGTTAGTTATTAATTTTATTTAATCGTATGGCTACAAATTAGTCGCTTACTAATCTTATCAAATATCATGCTATAGTTTTAATTTAGTTATTAATCATTAGTCGTCAATCATTTTAATCATGTACAAATAACTACAAAAGTAGTCTATTTACACGTGAAATAAATAATACCTACTTGATAGTTGATGCGTGAAATACAAATAATACTATTTGATTTGTTTTTATACTTACATTTCATTTTAAATTATATTGTTGACACATTTTAATAATTACCGTCAACCGGGGTCAATGGGGACAATTTTGAACTTTGAGTAAGATTTTAACGGAATATTTCCATGAACGAGCTCAATGTTATAGTTTCAAAACTTTAATCTTATGTTAGAGATCCTATTTATGATAGTTTTATTACGATATAATCAATCTAAACCCCCTTTTTTTCAAAAAAACCGGCCGTCCCTATTCAGGCTGCATACGGGGTCAATAGCAACGAATAAGGGACCAATAGGGAAAAATGGCTAGGGTTGTCACAAAAATAATAAGCTTACAGGTACGTACCTAGGTATCTTTCTACCCAGTAAGTAGGTATTGCAAAACTTACAATAACTATGGAAATAGGATGGCATATGATTAATATGAATAAAAATACCTGCATTTAACAAAGCTTTTATTTACAATGTACTTGTGGGTTATCACTGTAGGTAATCATTCAGAATCATCATCATCATCATCAGCCTATGATAGTCCACTGCTGGACGCAGGCCTCTCCTATTAACTATGCGTATAGACACATTATTATCTATGAGTAATATATTCACTATGAGGTATTGCCCATAATCGCCACGCTGGGCAAGCGGATTGGCGATCGCAGTAATGTGTCCACTATGATGACGCTGCTGCCCATCATCAATCTTTTATCAAATAATGGCCGGTGACACTCATAATACGGGTAACAAAAATTGTTTAATAATTTGTAGCAAATAAAAACACCTTCTAAAACAACAAGTTATAATAACAAGGCTGAGCTGCCAAAATTAATACAAGAAAGTAATATAATGTGGGCAAGAGGCGTAGGAACTAATTTTTACGAAAGCAACTGCCTTCAAATTTAGAGGGTAAAAATAACCTAATCGGGGTTAATCCGGTTTCCTCGCCATGTTTTCCTATACTTACCGTAAAATAACAAATTACTTAATAAAAAAAAACTTAAAGCCAGTGTCAGCAAACCTTCCGAAATTCACTCATTTAAATGTTGGTTAAAGAAGTCAATTGGTTGTAGGTGTTGGTTAAAGTAAGTAAATTGGTAGTAGGTACCTACTTATGTGCTTAAAACACGAAACATATTCATTTAATCATAAAAATAGTTTTGGCAGCCCTGTCCCAATACACCCTTTATCGTCCTTATTTGAACTAATTACGTCCCTATTAACTGTCAAAGCCGACCCGATCCACCTCTCAAGCCGTCCCTATCGACCCCCAAAGCGTCCCTATAAACCTCTGTTTTTTTTCAAAACTTGCTTATGTTTTTGTTTTCGCACTTTTGGTATTGAAACAAAGATAATTTCAACTTACCGTGACATAAACACCTTCTTTAATACACGGTTAATCTCCTTATAACTGCCGGCACTGCTTAACTTGTTTAAAAACATAATTTTTTTAAAGACTCCCGGAGCATATTTGAACGGGTCACTGGCGACGTCAACTTCGAACTGTTAGTTCGACCACCTACCGCTACCTTCATGCCTGTCCAGTGTTGCCATTGGCATCAGTATATAATCTACTTTCATTTGGTAACGCACAAGCAAATGCGTGTGGAGAAGTTTTAAAGATATTATGAAGTAAATGTCGTTTCCGGTTTTTGTCCCTATTCACCTCGCCATCCCTATGCACCCCAGTTGACCGTAGAAATCAGAACTCCTCTTCAACGCAAAGCACGTATCAAGTAGGTATTATTTATTTCACGGGTAAATATACTACTTTTTTGTATATGATTAAAATAACCTAATAAGTTAAATAACAATAAAACTATTTGGTATCATCCTAACTGGAGCGTGACAAAGTCAAAGTCAAAGTCAAAGTCAAAGTCAAATAATTATTTATTCAAATTGGAATAGCAACAAACTCTTTTGAATCGTCTAGATATGAAAACTACTTCCGGTTCGAACCCTACACCGCTGACCCAAGAAGAACCGGTAAGAAACTTGGCGGGAATTATTTTTTCAAACAATGATGGTACATCTTACAACTAACATGCATTAAAAAAAAACATAAAATTGATTTTAAACAAATTGAAATATAATAATAATAACAAGAGATGTAAAGTCTCTAAAAGTCACAACATTTATAAGTAATAATTTATAGAGAAGTAAGGTTTCTCTCCGAATAGGTATATAATAATAACATTATATAATGCACGTTTGGAGATGTACAAGGTCTCCAAGCGTAAATTATCGTAATTGAATGTCATGACTTTAACAAACTAATAATTAAATCCTAAATTACTCCCACGGTGTTTTATCATTCATGTAGTCTTGTGTACTATAATAAGCTTTAGATATAAGTTTACGCTTTACAAAATTCTTAAATTTGTTGACTGAAAATTCAGTAACATTTACTGGAAGTTTATTAT
>JALPQI010023428.1:0-11208 GCA_025490895.1 Thaumatotibia leucotreta
CATAAGTTTTTGTCTAATCATAGCCACAATATCAGAGTAGTTTTTCACAGTATAGAAATCTATATGTAGAATTAAAATTACACACCAGTCATTCAAAGTAAAGTCCTTTATTTTATCCTCAAGACTATCTATTAAATTCTGCGCCCCCGCATTAGTGAGAATGTAATGACATAAAATAAATAAATATCTTGGGACATCTTACACAAATCAACCTAGTCCCACGGTAAGCTCAATTAAGGCTTGTGTTGTGGGTACCAGGCGACGATATATATAATAGATAAATACGTTAAGATACTTAGATACATACACAGCCATGACCAAGGAACAAACATTTGTGATAAATAAATACACAAAGAATGCCCTCGCCGGGATTCGAACCCGGAATCTCCAGCTTCGCAGGCAGGGCCACTACCAACTAGGCTACAGAGGCTGACAAAACATATGTGGTCCGTATTAAATGTATTTTGAGCCTCCCTTACTACCGAGTTCTTATTATTGCTACTTATAAAGCATATTTTTCGTGGCTGATGAGAGCCGTTACATGGGTTAATAATAGGTATTGTCTTAATAGGGTCCGGCATATTGATTGAGTATTCTTCATTTTCCGACAACTTTGGTGTACTGCGCTTATTTCGAGTTTTTGGAGTAGACGCACTCAGATTGTGTTCCTTAGGGCTACTGAAAATAATAGTATCGTTGGCACTATGTTGCAGTATCGGGATCCCTGAGTCATGCTGTGCAGAACCACGAGATGTGTGTAATGATTCTAAAATCTTGCAGACTTTGTTCGACCGTTGTATACTCGACGTTCTTATAGTGCATAGTTGATTGATTTTTCTATACGTTGGTGTGGATGTGGAGGACATCCTCGAAAGTGGCCCCGGGCTACATATTCTGCTTTTGATAACCGCCGAAGCCGTCACAGTTTTATACAAGGCAATTTTATTCTTGTATGACTCATTAGAATTACGCAACTCAGACACTTCCAGGGAAAGTCGACATATTTCCTCATTTGCAGTGTTTAATTCAAATCGAAGATTGTCAATTTGTGTGTTTAAGTCCTGTAGTTCCGAGCAATCTGCGCTCATAATATTAGGTAAACTCAAGTGACTGCTACTGAGTATGTTTTGTGATTCTGTTATTATCGTGCTATCCAAGAGATTTTGTGTAGTTGCACGCTTCCTGACCGTGATATTATCAAATGAAGACGACATCATAATGCCTAGTTGTAGATTATTCAATTTTCACATGCAAAGTAGGCCTATTTTTACGGCAAGTTACAAAAAACGGTGGGCGGAGCTACTGGTTGCTTATCTCGTTCTATTAACGTTCTAATGCAGTCGCACGCGCATATATAGTGCTGCACTTCTTGTACACATTACTAGGCATATTGCACTATCGCTTGTCAATAGATGACATGGTGCATGGCTAGATGGCGCTAGTAGTAAGCAACACTAATAAACTGCAGCTTTGTAGAATTTGTAACTCAATATTATATGAAGTCAATTGATCTTAGGTTGTACAATTTCAGAATTTATCATATAATTATGTGTATATTCTTGCTATTTCATGATATTTTGACATAAAAATTGCTCCTTCCCGAGCATATTTATTCCGATGTATGACGAGCCGTTACGATGTGTTCTTTCGAAACGAACGAAAAAAGAAACGAATATGATGGTGAAAGTTCCCGCCATTTTGGATCTCAGAATGGACCCGAAAATCATTTTCCTTGTATGCGAATTAGTCAGGAACGAGTATAATGATAAAAATTACAAAAAAAGTTTCCGCCATCTTGGAACACAGAATGGACCCAAAAATCGTATTCCATGTATGCGAATTAGTCACAAACAAGTATAATAATGCAAGTTGCAAATAAAAGTTGCCGCCATCTTGGATCACAGAATGGACCCGAAAATCGTATTCCACGTATGCGAATTAGTCAGAAACGAGTATACTGATGAAAATTGCAAAAAAAAGGTGCCGCCATCTTGGATCTCAGAATGGACCCGAAAATCGTATTCCACGTATGCGAATTAGTCAGAAACGAGTATAATGATGAAAATTGCAAAAAAAAGGTGCCGCCATCTTGGATCTCAGAATGGACCCGAAAATCGTATTCCACGTATGCGAATTAGTCAGGAACGAGTATAATGATGAAAATTGCAAAAAAAAATTGCCGCCATCTTGGATCACAGAATGGACCCGAAAATCGTATTCCACGTATGCGACTTAGTCAGAAACGAGTATAATGATGCAAATTGCAAAAAAAAGTTGCCGCCATCTTGGATCACAGAATGGACCCGAAAATCGTATTCCACGTATGCGAATTAGTCAGGAACGACTATAATGATGAAAATTGCAAAAAAAGATTCCGCCATCTTGGATATTAGAACGGACCCTAAAATCGTATTCCACGTATGCGAATTAGTCAGGAACAAGTATAATGATGCAAATTGCAAAAAAAAATTGCCGCCATCTTGGATCACAGAATTTTATTTTATTTTATTTATTCAGAAAACCAACAGCTAACAGTAACAAATACAGGTTTTGTTCAATATGTAACAGCAAAGCCAATTACAGGTTTTCGCATATAGGATACAAGAAACAGAATTATACCAATGCTAAAGACATAAGAAAAATCAAGCATGCAGAGACACAATGTAGGAAAATTAAACAAAAGAATGGACCCAAAAATCGTATTCCACGTATGCGACTTAGGCAGAAACGAGTATAATGATGCAAATTGCAAAAAAAAATTGCCGCCATCTTGGATCACAGAATGGACCCGAAAATCGTATTCCACGTATGCGACTTAGTCAGAAAGGAGTATAATGATGCAAATTGCAAAAAAAAGTTGCCGCCATCTTGGATCACAGAATGGACCCGAAAATCGTATTCCACGTATGCGAATTAGTCAGAAACGAGTATACTGATGAAAATTGCAAAAACAAGGTGCCGCCATCTTGGATCTCAGAATGGACCCGAAAATCGTATTCCACGTATGCGACTTAGTCAGAAACGAGCATAATGATGCAAATTGCAAAAAAAAGTTGCCGCCATCTTGGATCACAGAATGGACCCGAAAATCGTATTCCACGTATGCGAATTAGTCAGGAACGAGTATAATGATGAAAATTGCAAAAAAAAATTGCCGCCATCTTGGATCACAGAATGGACCCGAAAATCGTATTCCACGTATGCGAATTAGTCAGAAACGAGTAAACTGATGAAAATTGCAAAAAAAAGGTGCCGCCATCTTGGATCTCAGAATGGACCCGAAAATCATTTTCCTTGTATGCGAATTAGTCAGGAACGAGTATAATGATGAAAATTGCAAAAAAAAAATTGCCGCCATCTTGGATCACAGAATGGACCCGAAAATCGTATTCCACGTATGCGACTTAGTCAGAAACGAGTATAATGATGAAAATTGCAAAAAAAAGGTGCCGCCATCTTGGATCTCAGAATGGACCCGAAAATCGTATTCCACGTATGCGAATTAGTCAGGAACGAGAATAATGATGGAAATTGCAAAAAAAAATTGCCGCCATCTTGGATCACAGAATGGACCCGAAAATCGTATTCCACGTATGCGAATTAGTCAGAAACGAGTATACTGATGAAAATTGCAAAAAAAAGGTGCCGCCATCTTGGATCTCAGAATGGACCCGAAAATCATTTTCCTTGTATGCGAATTAGTCAGGAACGAGTATAATGATGAAAATTGCAAAAAAAAAATTGCCGCCATCTTGGATCACAGAATGGACCCGAAAATCGTATTCCACGTATGCGACTTAGTCAGAAACGAGTATAATGATGAAAATTGCAAAAAAAAGGTGCCGCCATCTTGGATCTCAGAATGGACCCGAAAATCGTATTCCACGTATGCGAATTAGTCAGGAACGAGTATAATGATGGAAATTGCAAAAAAAAATTGCCGCCAACTTGGATCACAGAATGGACCCGAAAACCGTATTCCACGTATGCGAATTAGTCAGAAACGAGTATACTGATGAAAATTGCAAAAAAAAGGTGCCGCCATCTTGGATCTCAGAATGGACCCAAAAATCGTATTCCACGTATGCGAATTAGTCAGGAACGAGTATAATGATGAAAATTGCAAAAAAAAATTGCCGCCATCTTGGATCACAGAATGGACCCGAAAATCGTATTCCACGTATGCGACTTAGTCAGAAACGAGTATAATGATGAAAATTGCAAAAAAAAGGTGCCGCCATCTTGGATCACAGAACGGACCCTAAAATCGTATTCCACGTATGCGAATTAGTCAGAAACGAGAAAAAAATGTCGTCACGACAAAAAAGTTCAAGCGAAGCATTTTTTAAATTTCGAACGTTCTGCATCGCGCTATCAACATTTTCCTGATCAGGTATATATACCCCTGAGGCTTTTATAGGGAGGCTGGTCGGGGAGGAGGACCTTGGGCGCGGTCGCGGGCCGCTAGCCACCAACGCTACCAAAGCGCGCTAGAGCAGCAAGGTACTGGACTCTCTCCGACTCGAGGACTTCCTAGGGTCGGGCGAAGCACGACATAAAGCAGCGCGCTGGGCGCGCTGCTCTATCTTGCCCCGTAGATACCCTAGGGTCGGGCGGAGCCCGACTTAAAGCAGCGCGCTGCGCGCGCTGCTCTACCTTGCCCCGTAGATTCCCTAGGGTCGGGCGAAGCCCGACATAAAGCAGCGCGCTGCGCGCGCTGCTCTACCTTGCCCTGAAGATTCACTAAGGTCGGGCGAAGCCCGACATAAAGCAGCGCGCTACGCGCGCTGCTCTACCTTGCCCCGTAGATTCCCTAGGGTCGGGCGAAGCCCGACATAAAGCAGCGCGCTGCGCGCGCTGCTCTACCTTGCCCTGAAGATTCACTAAGGTCGGGCGAAGCCCGACATAAAGCAGCGCGCTGCGCGCGCTGCTCTACCTTGCCCCGGGGACTCTCTAGGGTCGGGCGGAGCCCGACTTAAAGCAGCGCGCGCAGCGCGCTGCTCTACCTTGCCCTGAAGATTCACTAAGGTCGGGCAAAGCCCGACATAAAGCAGCGCGCTACGCGCGCTGCTCTACCTTGCCCCGGGGACTCCTTAGGGTCGGGCGGAGCCCGACTTAAAGCAGCGCGCTGCGCGCGCTGCTCTACCTTGCCCCGTAGATTCCCTAGGGTCGGGCGAAGCCCGACTTAAAGCAGCGCGCTGCGCGCGCTGCTCTACCTTGCCCTGAAGATTCACTAAGGTCGGGCAAAGCCCGACATAAAGCAGCGCGCTACGCGCGCTGCTCTACCTTGCCCCGGGGACTCTTTAGGGTCGGGCGGAGCCCGACTTAAAGCAGCGCGCTGCGCGCGCTGCTCTACCTTGCCCCGTAGATTCCCTAGGGTCGGGCGAAGCCCGACATAAAGCAGCGCGCTACGCGCGCTGCTCTACCTTGCCACGGGGACTCTCTAGGGTCGGGCGGAGCCCGACTTAAAGCAGCGCGCTGCGCGCTCTGCTCTACCTTGCCCCGAAGATCGCCTAGGGTCGGGCGCAGCCCGACATAAAGCAGCGCACGCTGCTCTACCTTGCCCCGTAGATTCCCTAGGGTCGGGCGAAGCCCGACATAAAGCAGCGCGCTGCGCGTGCCGCTCTACCTTGCCCTGGTGACTCTCTTCACCTGACCCTTGAGAGTCCCCGGGGCAAGGTAGAGCAGCGCGCGCGTAGACTCTCTAGGGTCGGGCGAAGCCTTAGGGTCGGTCGAGTACCATACCAGGGCGAGTGAGAAGGTCTGAGAGGCCAAGTAGCAGGCGCTCGCAGGCTAGCCGGCCGCAGGACAGGCGGTCGCAGACGTCGCAGTTCAGGCGCTCGCAGCCCAAGCGATCGCAGTCCCGGCCGTCGCAGACCAGGCGATCGCGATCCGAGCAGTCGCAGTCTGTGTGTCGCATTTCGACCAAGATTGCGCTTGCCCAAAGTCTCCTCCTCCCTATCTTTGATTATGCTGACGTGTCATATCTTGATCTGACTGAGGAACAACTTGATAAGCTAGAGCGAATTCAAAATGTCAGTATCCGGTTTATTTTTGGTTTGCGTAAGTTTGACCACGTTTTTCATTTCCGTTTGCAGCTTAAGTGGTTCCCTATACGTTTTCGTCGTAACTTTCACCTTTTATGCCTTTTATATCGTGTCCTTTTCTTCCCTGAAACCCCTCGCTATCTTAAAGAACGTTTCAATTATCTTTGTTCGGTCAGGTCGTCACAAAATCTACTCCTTTCCGTCCCATCCTCGTCTTCAAAATTTTATAACCGTTCTTTTACTTTCCTGGCTGTTCGTCTTTGGAACTCTCTGCCGCCGAATGTTAGGCGCGCTCAATCTCTGAATATATTTAAAAAACGACTCAAAGATCACTATTTACTCCCATGACTATAATAGGTAGTCTTAATTTTGTTAGTTCACTGGCATATCTATGGCTGGATTGGCTGGTTTTGTTTTCCGTATTTTATTTTTATATTATGTAGGTATATATTTATTTGTATGTATGTATAAATATATATGTTGTATGTTTTGTATATTTGTCTTCGATATTGACGATATTACTATATGTACTTTTAAATGTGTGTGATAAGATAAATGATGCTTAAAAATGTTGCAATCACCTACTGTTTCACTATTTTAATTTGTTTCCGCTACCCAAAGTTTGTCTGGAAGAGATTGCTTTATAGCGATAAGACCGCCTGTTGTGTACCTCTATGCATAACCGTCTGTTTTAACCATGTTTTCTTTTTTGTTAAGGTCTGCAATAAAGAGTATTCTATCTATCT
This sequence comes from Thaumatotibia leucotreta, assembly GCA_025490895.1. NCBI lineage: Eukaryota > Metazoa > Arthropoda > Insecta > Lepidoptera > Tortricidae > Thaumatotibia > Thaumatotibia leucotreta. The sequence continues at coordinate 6,794 of JALPQI010023428.1, forward strand.
ATCTAAATCCCGTTTTGAATCAATACGTGCAATAACTAATTGATAAACTTACAAGCCTTAGGACCCGATTGAGTCGCAGCCAGGACAACGTCACCAACGGAACACTGCTCCGCAAGCTGAAGATCTCCAGGGGCAGTAACGAGATCACGTCGAATTTGAACTCAGTGCTCCTGAAGTAACTGTTTCAAAAATCGTCAGAGATTTGCAATATTACAAATTTATTTGTCGCCAGATATTTCCAACCTCGGATCTACAGCAATCAGTGGGCTAAGTAAAGTTATCTGAAGGTATGAAGTGACCCATTTTTACCCGAGTCAATTTTTTGAAATAGTAGACGATGATAAAAATGGATATTTATGCCCTTATTGTACATTCTGCTTTTCGCTTCGTTTGCGAGGAAAGTAAAACACATTTTTCACTGCAATCTACAGACGAAAAAATATATAACTTAAATAATTATATAACTAACAAAAATATATAAAATAAAAGTCGTGTTAAAGCAAGCTGCTGCTGTGATATCCCCCAAACTGGCAGAAGTTATGAATTGTTCATTTGATTCTGGTTGTGTACCCCAGGATTGGAAACATGCTCTAGTGACCCCAATTTTTAAAAACGGTGACAGGACCGACCCATCCAAATTTAGACCAATAAGTCTCACAAGCATCATCTCTAAGTGTATGGAAAAGATTATATGTAAGGAGCTGACAAGTTTCCTCAATAGGGAAAATTTAATATCAGTGAAGCAGCATGGTTTTGTACAAAAGAGATCTACAGTGACTAATCTTTTAACCCGTGTACATGCTTGGACCAAAAGCATGGACCTCAACCTACCAGTAGATATCATATACTTAGATTTTGAACGTGCATTCGACAAGGTTCCTCATCGGAGACTTCTTTTGAAACTGGAGCACTTTGGAATCCGCGGAAAGCTACTAAAATGGATAGAAGGGTACCTATCTAATAGAACTTTCAGTGTACGGATCGGTGACTGTCTATCTCAACCTTTAAATGTGCTGAGCGGCGTACCGCAAGGAGCTGTTTTATCTCCAACCCTGTTTGGAATATTTGTGACCGATTTAATAGCGCTAATACAGTCGGACTCGTGCTTCTTTGCGGATGATGGAAAGTTCTTTGCAGACCCTCATGTGTCTTCTGGCCAGCTGCAGGCTGACTTGGATCGTTTGGCGGAGTGGACTTCTCGCTGGACATTGAAATTGAATGTGAGCAAGTGCGCAGTTCTGCACCTTGGCAAAAAGAACCCTATGGTCCCATACATGATAGGCACCTCCAAAATTGCTGCTGTTACGTCTCAGAAGGATCTTGGTGTGACGGTTACAAGTAATTTGAAGTGGAGTGAGCACATAAATAACATTGTCAAAAAAGCAAATTCATTCTTGTATGTTATAAAACGCTCATTTCAGAGTATGTCTGTTGAAGTGTTTATCAAAATCTATAAAACATATGTCTGGCCTTTGCTTGAGTATGCTTTTCATGTATGGAATCCTTACTTTGTCAAGGACATTGACCTTTTAGAGAGTGCACAACGAAGAGCCACCAAGATTCCTTTCAAGCTGAAGCGATTGGCATATGAGGAGAGGTTAAAGGTGCTGAAGCTTCCCACACTCAAAGCCCGGAGAGCGAGAGGAGACCTTATAGAGTGTTACAAAATTGTTACACACTGTTACAACCTCCCTGACATTCACAATATAATCACTAAAAGAACCATCAGCCGAGAGACCCGAGGTCACAGCCTAAAATTTGTGCGCACTCCCACGTGTACAAAAGCTGCATTTAACTCGCTGCCCAACCGTGTCGTAGCTACTTGGAACCGTTTGCCAGATAGTGTTGTGACTGCTCCTTCGGTTAATGTATTTAAAAATAGATTGGACAAGTGGCTTTTAAACAATGAATTAGACTGAAGTTACTAGTGATGTGATAAAAATTTACAAACTTTGAACTATATACTACTGGACACTGTGACATAGGCTCATCAGCTGAATAGCTGCTCGCCTATAAATTAAATAATAATAATATAACTTAATATATATTTAAAATTCAAATTTATACGCGCAATGTAATAGGAGCGCATAACCTATCAGCGGTGTGATTTGCTGTAGCGCGCCGGGACTCTAATACAACTCACCGCGCTGTATCTACTACGCCCGCACGGCTGCATGTGTGAGTACCTACGTCACCCTATGCACTGCATAAGCTACGAGTATCTGCTACGCCAATTGCTACGCCGGTTTGTAGTCGCTAACCAACTACTACATTCTGCTGCTCTCCTGGTATATCTGGCTACGGAGAGGCGGTGACAGCGCATGTGGATTATTATTAGTCTGCGTATCGTTACTGTGTAGACGTCATCGCATCTGCTACACTCATCTGCTACGCCGGGTGCTACGAACTGAACTGTTGCATTAACTGCTGCGGTGTTGTAGTAGCGAATATGGCGTCTGAGGTAACAATATTTAGAGCCGATAGTTCGGAGATGATCTGCAATGCGTGCCATGAGGAGTTTGCCGTTGGCCAAGAGTATATCCAGTGTATGGTAACTACGTGTGGCCTATTATATCATCATAAATGCAACAATAGGACACTTACAGCGGAAGAGAAAGACACGTGGGTGTGCCCTGTGTGTTGCGCAACACTTAAAAAGGGTGGTCGTAATTGTGATACCCCAGTCGGGACACCGATAACCCTTAAGAATATTGCATGCAGAAGTAAAAATATGGATGAAGCGCTACACTTGACCCCGCCACCCGCTGCAATCGGCTCGACTTTATTGACGCAAGAACTACAGCAGGTTCGAGATCAAATGGCCACGCTCTCTCAACTGCTAGCTGATGCTATGGCTACTATTGCGAATTACGAGGCTGCGCTGGCGGTAAGTGCTGGGAATTTTCAGGAAGTCTACGAGCGTTTAGTAAGTCTAGAACCGGTGTCAGCGCGGCCCTGTAAGTGTTGCGATGTTTGTCTGTCGTCATCTGATACAAAAACCGTTACAACTAAGTCAAACCCCAGGAGAAAGCGCAAAAATTCCGCTGTGAAACGAACACCGGTTGGTGAGCCTGAGGCTGAGGCAGGTAGAGCATCATCACTGAAGCTAGTAACACAGGATGGTTCCTTGCCTCAAGTGTTGCCTGGTGGGTCGTTAAATGATCACGGCGCGTGCAAAGCGTCCGAGGATGATACTAACTCTTCCGGAGCACCTTCTGTCTCAAACGAGTTATTGAACTTGGAGCAGGCTGAAAACGTCAACGATGGAGAGGAAGCTGCAACTGAGGAGTTTCAGGAGGTTCGTAATCGGAAGAGGCGTTTTACCTCAGTGCGCGGCACTGCAGGTCCCGATGTGAACCCCCTAAAGGCTGTGGAGCAACGCAGATTCATTCATTTGTGGAACATGGTCTCGGGAGCTGATGATGTACGTGAGTATCTGCAAACATTGAGCCCGGAATCCGCCTTCACAGTTGAAGAGCTCAAGCCGAAAGGAGAATATAAATCTTTTAAAATAGGTGCTCCTGCGAAATTGTACGATGTTTGCTTAACTGCTAGTAACTGGCCTGACAATGCTAGGGTGAAGGCTTGGTTATTTCGCAGATCACAAAATATCGGGAAGTCAGTACAGAAGTAAAGAAAGCCCTCAAGTAATACCAAAGCAGATTCTGAATGTTGTGTACCAAAATGTTAGAGGCCTCAAAACGAAACTGAACTTTTTTAGGCTCAACATGTTGGCTCTGGACTGCGACATTGTGGCTGTGACTGAATCCTTTCTCACTGATGGTATTGAAGATTCGGAGCTCTCATGTGGGGGTTGGAGTCTAATGCGTCGAGACCGAGCCACCGGCTCGCGTGGAGGTGGAGTGTTGGTCGCTGCTCGCCCTGGGCTAGACTTACGGCGGAGGCCGGAGCTGGAAACGCGAAGCGGAGAAGATTTGTGGACCTCTTTTGCTCTGGGCGACGTGGCATGTCATGTCTGTGTGGTGTACATTCCTCCAAGTGCCTCTGACGATATTTATATGGGTTGGTTCCAAAAAGTGGAACAAGTGCTAGAATCACTGAATGGTGTAATCCTTATAGTAGGCGATCTGAATTTGAACCCCTTATATACATCACAAAATGTATTATGTTATTACAGTTATTTTTTAGCTATGTGCGGTTTATGTGATAAGAATGAGGTGACGAATGCTCGTGGGGGAATGCTAGATGTGGCACTGGTGTCAGAGAGTATCCGTGGAGTCAGCGTCTCCGAAATTGGAGGAGGAGGCTTAGTGCCTCGGCGTGATACATACCACCCACCTTTGGATATCTTACTACCTATCGTAGGTGTAGCACGTCTCTCTTCGGCTACAATTGATCCTAGCAATGTGGATTCGCGATAAGACTGGAACATTGCAAAAGGTGACTACATGCTT